>JAVKPL010012800.1:0-65910 GCA_032173675.1 Gastrolobium villosum | reverse complement strand
CTGCTGCCAGATGGTTACAGGCGCTGGACAAGATTTTCCGGATCATGCAGTGCACCGATCCGCAGAAGCTGCTGTTCGCCGCATACATGCTGGAGGGCGAGGCCCATGAGTGGTGGACCAACCTGTCTCAGGTCTATGAGATGCAAGGTCATGTGATGACATGGCCATTCTTCGAGGAGAGCTTCCTGGGTCAGTACTTCCCTTATGACTCACAGGAGAGGAAGCAGGGGGAGTTTGACCGGTTGGTGCAGGGCTCGTTGTCTGTCGACGAGTACCTGGCCAAGTTTAATGAACTGGTCAAGTTCTTCTTCATTTTCGCATGGCGAGGCCTACTCCTACATTCTTGGCGGCCAAGTTCCGGAAGGGACTTAATGAGGATATTGCTGGACATCTCGCTGGTTCTGCTTCGAGAGACTTCAGAGCGTTGGTGCAGCAGTGCCGCGACATCGAGGACTACTGCCGGGCGAGTCAGGCCAAGAGGGCCAAGGTTGAGGTGCCACAGAGCGCTGGTGGTTCTACTCCCTGGAAGAACAAGAAATTTGCCAACAAGGGCAAGGGTAAACCACCGTTGGCGGCTAAGCAAGCGCCAAATCAGTTCAGGAAGACTGCTGCTTCGGGGAACGCCGCTAGACCTCCTGCTCCCAGATGTTCGGGATGCGGGAAGTCACATTTTGGGCCGTGCTCTACCGGTCAGCTGATTTGCTTCCAGTGTGGCAAGGAGGGCCACTACTCGAGAGATTGCCCGTCGGCGAGAGTTGCTGCAGTGCAGGCTGTGCCATTGCAGATGGTTCCTACTGGGGCACCAGCAGTGCCACCTACTACCGGACGAGTCTACACACTTGATCGTCAGCAGTCGGACAGAGCTCCGAACCTGGTCAGAGGTACTGTTACCATTGGTGGATCAACTATTGATGTTTTGTTTGATTCCGGGGCTACGCACTCTTTTGTTGCTACCCCTATTGCTGTGGGGCTTGAGTTGCCCAGTGATGTGCTTTCTCCACCGATGCGGGTGACCACCGCCATCGGAGAAAAATGTTTGACCTCCACTGTTCATCGCGATGTAGCGTTTCAGTGGGATGGCCGTGACTTCTTGGTAGATCTGATAGGATTACCGATGGCCAACCTTCAAATTATTTTGGGCATGGATTGGTTGTCCAGAAACTGTGCAATGATTGACTGTTGTGCCAAGAAAGTGGTGATGTCTCCGGGTGGGTCCACAGCCAGTTCCTCACCGTTCATTTCAGTCCTGCAGGCGAGGAGGGCCTTGAGAGCAGGGGCATTTGGCTATGTCATGTTGGGAGGTTTGGTGAGTGGGACACAGGAGGATCTCACTGGCATTCCTGTGGTGAGGGAATTCCTCGAGGTGTTTCCTGAGGAGATTCCTGAGTTTCCACCGCAGAGGGAGATAGAGTTCTCCATAGATTTATTGCCTGGTGTGGGGCCTATCTCGTTGGCTCCATACCGGATGTCGCCACCAGAGTTGGCGGAGCTGAAGAAGCATATCGAGGAGCTTTCAGCAAAAGATTTTATTCGGCCGAGTGTGTCTCCCTGGGGAGCACCGGTCATATTTGTGAAAAAGAAAGATGGGACCATGCGGTTGTGCACCGACTACAGACAGTTGAACAAGGTGACAATCAAGAACAAGTATCCTCTTCCACGCATTGATGATTTGCTGGATCAGCTCAGGGGTGCTTGTGTGTATTCCAAGATTGATCTCCGGTCCGGTTATCATCAGATACGGGTAAAGCCGGAGGATGTCCCAAAGACAGCATTTCGCTCGAGGTACGGGCACTACGAGTACTTGGTGATCCCGTTTGGACTCACCAATGCACCCGCAGTGTTCATGGACTACATGAACAGAATCTTCCAGCCGTACCTGGATCAGTTTGTGATCATCTTCATTGACGACATCTTGATCTACTCCAAGACGGAGGAGGAGCATACCGAGCACTTGAAGATTGTGTTGCAAGTGCTAAAAGAGAAGAAGCTCTATGCGAAGCCGTCAAAATGCGAGTTTTGGCTCAAGGCGGTGAAATTTCTGGGTCATGTGATTTCTGCTAATGGAGTTGCAGTTTATCCTAACAAGATTGAGGCCGTGATGGATTGGGAGAGGCCCAAAACGGTTACAGAAGTGAGAAGCTTCTTGGGTTTGGCAGGTTACTATCGGAGGTTCATAGAAGGATTCTCCAAGATGGTGCTACCGATGACTCGCCTTACCCGAAAGGAGACTCCATTCGTGTGGACACATGAGTGTGAGGAGTGTTTCCAGGAGTTGAAGGAGAGACTGACTACTGCTCCTGTGTTAGTCCTTCCTGATCCTGCGGAGCAATTCGAGTTATACTGCGATGCCTCTGGTAAAGGACTTGGCTGTGTGCTGATGCAGAAAGGTAAAGCGGTTGCTTACGCTTCAAGACAGTTGAAACCTCATGAGGAGAACTACCCGACTCACGACTTGGAGTTGGCAGCCATTGTTTTTGCTTTCAAGATTTGGAGGCATTACCTGTTTGGCATGAAGTTTGCTGTATTCAGTGATCACAACAGCCTGAAGTACCTGTTTGACCAGAAGGAGTTGAACATGAGACAACGAAGATGGATGGAGTTCTTGAAGGAATACGACTTTGAGTTGAGGTACCATCCTGGCAAGGCCAATGTGGTAGATGATGCTTTGAGTCGGAAATCCGTGAGCTTATCCAGCTTAATGATGAACGACTACGAGATGATCGAGAAGTTCAGAGACTTGAGAGTGAACTCCTTATTTGGGGGTGCACTGCTCGAAATGGAAACAGCAGAAGTGATCAATGAGCTGATGGAAAAGATCAAAGAGGCGCAAGTGCAAAGAGAATGCCTTGATTACGTGAAGAACCAGGACGGTGTGTCTTGGAATGAGGATGGTTTATTGCTGTTCCAGAAGAGCATAGTTATTCCTCGAGGGCCTTTGACTGAGGAGGTTATGGCAGAGGCTCATAAGGGCCGGTTCACTATCCACCCTGGTGCCACAAAAATGTACCAAGACTTAAAGAGGAATTTTTGGTGGCCGGGCATGAAGAAGGACATAGCGGTCTACGTGTCCAAGTGCCTTATTTGTCAGAAAGTGAAGATCGAGCACCAGAAACCGTCTGGTAAACTTCAACCTCTGGAGATTCCACAGTGGAAGTGGGAGAGTATTTCCATGGACTTCGTGGTGGGATTGCCTAAAACTCAGGCTGGTTGTGACTCTATCTGGGTCATTGTGGACAGATTGACCAAGTCTGCCCATTTTCTTCCAGTGAAGGTGAGCTTCACTACAGAGCAGTTGGCCAAACTATATGTCCGTGAGATTGTGAGGCTTCACGGGGTGCCCGAGAGTATCATCAGTGATAGGGACCCGAAGTTCACATCTCGGTTCTGGGAGGCGCTGCTGGAGGCTTTTGGTACGCAGTTGCGATTGAGTACCGCCTATCACCCTCAGACTGACGGACAGACTGAGCGGACCATCCAGACATTGGAGGACATGTTGAGAGCTTGCACGTTGGAGCAGGGTTCTGCATGGGATAGGTACCTTCCGTTGGTTGAATTTTCGTACAACAACAGTTTTCATGCTAGTCTGGGCATGGCACCCTACGAGGCGCTGTATGGTAGGAGGTGTCGGACTCCTACCTGCTGGTCTGAGGTTGGAGATAAAGAGCTATTCGGCTTGGACTTTGTCCAAGATACTACCCTTCAGATCCAGATGATCAGGGAAAAGTTGAAGCAGGCGCAGAATCGTCAGAAGAGCTACTACGATGTCAAGCATCGACCACTGGAGTTCAGTGAGGGTGAGCACGTGTTTGTGAAACTTTCACCTGTCACCGGTGTTGGACGGGCACTCGGCGTGAGGAAGTTGAGCCCGCGATTCATTGGGCCCTACCAGATCCTTGGTAGAGTAGGACCAGTTGCCTATCGACTCGCCTTACCTCCGAACCTAGCCAACATCCACGACGTGTTTCACGTGTCTCAGCTTCGAAAGTACATAGCAGATCCTCCGCACGTGGTGCAGCCGGATGATGTGGAGGTTCGGGAGAACCTAAAGACTCCCGTCGGACCACTCAAGATTCTCGATCGAGGCGAGAAACAGCTTCGAAGCAAGATCATTCCGATGGTCAAGGTGCAGTGGACTGGGCGTAGTCCCGAGGAGTGTACCTGGGAGCGAGAGGACGAGCTTCTCCGACAGTATCCCGACTTTCGAGACAGGTATGTTTCTGATTTTGAGGACAAAATCCTTAAAAAGGTGGGGTGAATGTAAGAACCCGCACCACTAATTAAGGTAATTAGCGAATTAATTATGATAATTAGGAAATAATTCCATAATTGACCCTAATAATTATTAATGGGCTTAGATAATTATATTGAGTGAGTAAAATGCTGAAAGTCGCTTTTCGGAAGGAAAGCGCAGATACCGGTTCTGCTACTCGGTATAAATGCGTACCGGAAAAGTATCCCGGAAAATTATAACGAATGCATGATAATTACTAGAATATTATGTAGGACTTGTAAAACAAGTTTCAAGTCAAAATAACGTAATCTGGTGCCAGAACTGATACTGGCTATGGAAAAGCGCGTACCGGAAAGGTGCTCCGAAAAATAAAATAAAAATATGAAAAATCTTAGAAAAATGCGTAGGTCTAGAATCCGAAGTTTGGGATCAATATCTTTTACTTTGCGATTAAGGCTAATACTGCGCGATTAGTGGCTTGTGCCTATAAATACTAAACTTGCACACAACCCTAGGCCATACTATTTCTTCTACGTGGGTTTTGGGTGGCTGAAGGGAGGTGGCTGCTGTCCATTGCTTCTCCTTCACCAAGTCTTCACCTTTTCTTCTTCTTTCACACTCAAACACTTGGGGAGGGTGAGAGTTAACCTTGGGGCTGCATTGTGGCCATCATTCTGAGTTGAGAAAGCTGTGTGTGTGTAGTTAGTGAGCATGAGTTTGGAGCTTTAGTGATGGCTACCTTGTGGTAGTCATTGTGAGCTTCAAAGTGCCTTCTTGTGGTGCAACAACCCATCTTGAAGTGCCATTTTCGTGCTCCTACTTAGGCTGAGTTTGAGGAACCTTGGGAGAGCTCCAAGAGCACACCTTGCCTCTGTTTTGAACTTTGGTAAGTTATCTCACCATGATCATCAGTTTATGATGCTTAAAGTTGGTGTCTTGGCATGTAAAAAGTTAAAATGAAGTAACCAACACCTAAATGAACTTGTATATGCTTAAAGATGCATGCTTTAACGTGTTGAAGTGTTAAAAATGGAACCTTGGAAGGATATTTTCGCGAAATGCAGAAACTGCATTCTGTCGCGAAATATCCGGATATTTCGAGTGAGATATCCGGATATTGGATATCCTGATATCTCGAGTGAGATATCCGGATATTGGATATCCTGATATCTCGAGTGAGATATCCGGATATGGGATATCCTGATATCTCGAGTGAGATATCCGGATATGGGATATCCTGATATCTCGAGTGAGATATCCGGATATGGGATATCCTGATATCTCGAGTGAGATATCCGGATATGGGATATCCTGATATTCTGAGGGAGATATCCGGATATTGGATATCCTGATATTTCGAGTGAGATATCCTGATATTTCGAGTGCGATATCCTGATATGGGATATCCTGATATTTCCAATGAGATATCCTGATACGGGATATCCTGATATTTCCAATGAGATATCCGGATATTCTGGGATTTCGAAGAGCAGTAGTTTTACTGTGCATACAGTAAGCAATTGGGGGGTTTGTGGACCCTAGATTAAGGAAGTTAGGCTTCTGTAATTAATGAACTAAGTCAGAATCACATGATTAAGGGCTTATGGCTTTGTTGGAAGCCTTAAGACGTAAAACGTAAAGGAAAGGCGTAATCTTTAAGTTGTATGCTTGTGATACATGATTATTGATGTATTATTGGTCCATATCAGATTGTGATACTGCTGTTTGTGGACTTGTGAGTGGTTGGACTCTTGGCTTGGGTAGCTAGCTTGCAAGGTAAGCTTTCGTGTCCTCGGTTTAGCCATTTTGATGTTCCACCATGTCCCATGGGGATGGGTTTATGCATGCTGTGTTACATGCTTTGATTATTTTGGAAATGTTGTTGAGCTGTTTATATGTAATGAGCTATTATGATATGCATGTGGTGTCCACCTAGACGGAAATCCTGAGTATGTAGTACATACAAGATGGAGAAGCATGTGGGTGAGGTGCAGGTAGTATCCATGTACTCATGTAGGCATAGACGTATTCCTACATTTCTCTGGCCAGTAGATTTGAAAGCACACATGACATGATTAATTGCTGCATCGCATGATTTTAGAACTTATACTGTAATACTGTTTTTGAACTTATATTACACATGTAAGTGAGCTTGGGGTGGAGACTCCTTGAGGACCCCTTGTCTTACTGAGATTTCTTGTTAGAGATCTCACCCCACGTTTGGGGACGCTTATTTCAGGATCAGGTAATGTTGAGGGCTCAGGTGGCAGGAGGCCAGAGTTGAGCTGATATTCTGATATGCTGTCTTGCTGGATTTGCTGTTATGTTTTCCGCTTTTATTATGCTGATTATGTTGAGTCTGTTATTGGTCATTGTTGCCTTATTTGGTGAGCATGGGGTTTGTCCATGCCACATGATTGTGTTACTGTCTTTTGGTTAATGTTGTAATTAAAGTATCAGGATTTGACCCAGGCTACCTGTGTAGACCTGTGGCTTTAGATACACACATTTATTTATGTACGAGGTATTCAGTTAGTTGTCTTGCAATTTACATACAGACAGTATTTTTATGAAAATGATTAAGTAATCAAGTTGGCTAAGTTAATGACGTCATAATTGAATTAAAGAAAAAGTTATCCCGCATTTTAATTAAGCGTGGCTTAATACGATAGTGTGTTAACAATCCGGGTTAACACGGGCTGTTACAGCATGCATGCCCGCTCATCATTCCTTTTCTTGGCATACTTAAGCCCTAGAAAGAAGAGGAACCACAAAAGAAGTAAACATCGATCGTCCGGTTTGAAGAATCCAAATAAAGGGAAGTTGGATAAACATAATTTCTCAACTGATGTTGGGCCATCTACAGCTGCAAAAGTTGATGAATTTCCCTATGTGTCAAGTTGTTTCGAGAGTAGGGAAACCAAAGATGGCGCTAATTTTAAATCTAATGACGAGTCTCCAGTAGAAAATACTGCTGAAGAATTTTGGAAGAGGAATCACAAAAGAAGTAAACGTCGCACGTCCGGTTCGAAGAATCCAAATAAAGGGAAGTTGGATAAACATGATTTCTCATCTGATGTTGGGCCATCTATAGCTGGAAAAGTTGATGAATTTCCCTGTGTGTCAAGTTGTTTCGAGAGTAGGGAAACCAAGGATGGTGCTAATTTTAAATCTAATGATGAGTCTCCAGTAGAAAATACTGCTCAAGAATTTAGGAAGAGAACTCAAAACTGTGCCATTCTTGCAACGACCATGCAACTAGAAAATATATCTGGGTGTGGTTCAGTAGTAGACCAATTTGAAGCTAGACAAGCTGTTAGTCTACAAGATGGTAAAAGAGATCAAATGCATAATAGTTTACTGAGTATGCTTACCCGAGGTCTGGAGGAGACAGTTGGTAAGATTCTATTGATTTTCTTTCCCCGTTTTTGTCTGATATAAAAAAAAACCACAAAAAGGAGGCGAACCGGAGCAGTGGTAAAATTACTCCTTTATGATTGAAAAGCTACTTTATTTAGTTTATCTTAGTTTGTTATGTAACGGTTTAATACTTGAGTTACTTCCTATAACACCTCATAAATTTAAATGTGAATTTTGAATTACAATGTGAAATTAAAGTTGTTGGATTAGTGAAAATCCGAGAATTATGGCCAAAATGGGCAAAAAGAGCAAAATGGTAAATGACCAGCCACGTATTCTTAGGCATAAAAATTGAGTTGGAGATTTCATATGACAAAAATAATGCCGGAAACGGACTCAGGGCGGAAAATTGAGTGAATAGGAAAATTTGTGAAAAATTGATGAATAGTGACTTTTTAAGTATAAAATACTGCAGTATGAGTGTACCGATAAGTGTGAAATTTTTATCAATATTTTTAGGAAATAAAAATATGTCATGAATCGGAAAAATAAGTAGATTAAGAATTTATGATCAGAATTAGTGACGAGATTAAAGTTAAATCGCGTGTGGGACCCGCGGGACCAAAACCCACTTGGCCCCACACTTTCCCCCACGCCTTCCTTCTTCTTTTTCTTTCTTTCTCCCGTAGCTTTCCCTCTCATTCACAAACAAACCCATTTTCTTCTCATCTCCACTTTTGAAGCTTTTCTCCACCAAATCACTTGGTTTTGGTGTTGAAATTTATTGTAAAGCACCTTCTAAAGCCATTGGTGATACTCCCAAGCCTTGAAATCATCTCCTTGGTGCGTTTTGGAGCAGGGACAGATTCAAACATTTGGGGGGGGGGGGTTTGGGTGTTTTTGGATCTTCCTTTGCTTGGTGGAGCCTTGGTGGTGTGTCTACCATAGATTGTGAGTATATTTGTAGTGTTTTTATGGTTGATTTTGTAGATCTAGAAATATGTACACTAAGTCTTTAATCTTAGATGTGTGATGATAGAGAGCCCAAATGGAAAAATGCTATTAGATGAAAATGCCTTAGAATGATGCTTGTGAGCTAGAAATGCTTTGAAAATTTTTGGTGAAAAAGTGAGATTTTTAACTTAGGAAGAATTTGTGAAAGTTCATGAAATTAAGGTTTTGAGTAATGTGGAAAATTATTGATCATGATGTTGATCATTGTAGGGTGCCTCACACGGACGTGATTGTGGAAGGTTGATTGGAGGTGTACGTGTGGAACGGGACAGTTAGTGTTGAGGTAAACCCTTGGAACTGGGGTTTAATCCCTTGTGTGCTCCACCACACCTAGTGGAAGGTTGTGGTTGTATTTTGTGTTTATAGCATCGTGTGATTATGTGCTTTCATGCCATATTGCTTGTTATGTGTGAAATTGTTTGGTCACTGGCCAGTTGACGTGTGTTGGTTTGGACATCTGCTGGATAATTCCGCTGGGAATTCCAGTTGGGTTTTGCCGTGGGGTCGACTCTGGGAGCGACACTAGGATGATCCAAATGTGGGACTTCCGCTGGATAGGGCTCATGAGGAGTTCCAGTTGGGTTTTGCCATGGAGTCTTCTCAACCATGGGAGAGGCGCCAGGAAGGTCTCGGGAGGAATATGATGGAGTCCTTGAACGTAAATCCAATTATGGATGTTCTCGGTTTGTCTCCAGTTGTTGGTAATATTGTATGTCATGCATATTATATGATGTTATATTTGCACATTGAGTGAGCCATGGGGTGGAGAAAGCCTCTAGTACCCTTGGTTTACTGAGATATATTTGTATATCTCACCCCGTGTTTGGGGGACCACATTTCAGGGCATTATGAGCCGGGAGGAGCTTCGGGTAAGAAGCCCGCTTAGTGGACAGCGGATTGCATGAGGTGCATGGTGCTTGCATGATATTTTGGAGGAGACTATGGAGTGCACATAGCATGACATTTAGTGTTTTGAGACTTAGGTCATGAACATATTGCATGATGTGATTTCCATGCTTTTGTAGTGTTCATGATTACTTTCTAAGTCTTGTTTATTATTGTATATTCATGCCTTGGATGAATTGTATATTTTGAGTGAGCATGGGACTTGTCCATTGCCACATTTCTTGTATTTGAGGCCTTGTCACATTATGTTGTAAAAGGTCCATCCTTGTTGTAAAATGGCCATTAACTTAAAGACTTTGTAATTGATGCATTCTTATATGAAAATGCATGATGAAGGGCCTAGAGCCTACATTAGGGTATGTGTAAGGTTTGTGTGGAGTATTAGGGTGTTAGGAATAGATTACACAACTCTTTTTGGACTTAAAAAGCTATCATCTGTCATTTTTGCTGCATAGTAATCGATTACCCAAGCATGGTAATCGATTACCATGCAACAGGGGACGAAATTCTTGCTACTGTCTGCCTAGTAATCGATTACCGGAGCCTTGGTAATCGATTACCTAGTGGAGTAATCGATTACCCAAGCTTGGTAATCGATTACCAGAGAACAGGTGATTGAAAATTGGCTACTGCCTCATTTTGGTAACTGGTGGTAATCGATTACCACCCCCTGGTAATCGATTACCATAGTGTAAAATTTTGAAAATCATGTTTTTCTAGACTAAAACAAAGGGGCTTAACTTAGTCTGTAGAACTCCAAATGGTGCGCGGTTTGAAACCACGCGTAGCTAATGTATAAGACTACAACATGGTAAGATGTGAGAGTAACATGATAAGTTGAAATGAGTTGAGTTGAAAGAAAGATTAGAGATATTGGTAAATTGAATGATTCCGCGAATTGCATTTACAATTATAGTGTTGTTTTAATTGATTACGGAAAAGGTTATTGTTTACTAAAAGGAAAGTGTTAAAAGAAAAAAGTTGCCCGTAATTTAATTAACTCAATTACTGTGATTATAACTGCGCTAAATATCATAATCAATGTTAACAATACCGGTACGTAACGGGCTGTTACACTTCCCCTCCTTTTTTCTGTACTTTTAATCTCTTGGTACCTTTATGCTTGACTTATAACATTTCTGTTATTAATTTGTGTACAGTTGCAAGTTGGGATGATGTCGAATTACATTCATCTCAGTCCTTGGAGTCAAAGAATGACCATATTGTCAGCATTGGATATGTAGGAGATGAATGGTGAGCTCGGTCACATGTTGTTCCTTTCTCTCTTGTTTTTTTATTTATAGTAATTTGGAATATGTTGGTTTGGGCCTTCCTCTGTCATGATCGACTCTTGGCAGAAACATTTTTCCCCTTCATGGTTTCAAAGTGAGTTTTTTTCTCTTTAAGGAGAGAAAATATGGTATTTTTTTCCTTTTTGAATTGTGAAAAATTATCATTCTCAACGATTTATTTGTGGGATTAGTTTTTCTTATGTTATAAGAGATAATTTTATCTTCTACATATAAATAAAAGTGTGTGGGAGCCATATTTTCTGTTCTCTTATTTCTTCTCACATGGCCCCAAACACTTTTATCTGTGTGTATGAGATAATTTTATCTCCTATAATATAAAAACATTAATCTCTTTATTTGTACCTAAAAAGTTCTTTCTTCTTAATGGATTTCTATGTTAAATAATCACAGCCTAAGATTCTACTTTAGGCTTCTCTAATGTCCAAACAATGATGTTATGATTGCCTTTACATAATATGTTGCCTTGTATATTCGTTTTTTGACCTAGGAAACCTTTTACGCTATTATTGGTATGTGTTTTTAAATGAAAATGGAATGGAGTTTGTTAGTGTATGCGGGAATGTAAGAACCCGCACCGCTAATTAAGGTAATTAGTAAATTAATTATGATAATTAGGAAATGATTACATAATTGACCTTAATAATTATTATTGGGCTTAAATAATTATACTGAGTGAGTAAAAATGCTGAAAGTCGCTTTTCGGAAGAAAAGCGCAGATACCGGTTCTGCTACCCTGTATAAATGCGTACCGGAAAAGTATCCCGAAAAATTATAACGAATGCATGATAATTACTAGAATATTATGTAGGACTTGTAAAATGAGTTTCAAGTCAAAATAATGTAATCTGATGCCAGATCTGATACTGGCTATGGAAAAGCGCGTACCGGAAAGGTGCTCCGAAAAATAAATTAAAAATATGACAAATCTTAGAAAATGTGTAGGTTTAGATTCCAAAGTTTGGGATCAAGATCTTTTGCGTATCTATTAAGGCTAATACTGCGCGGGTTAGTGGTTTTGGCTATTTATACCCTTATTAGTGGGCACAAAACCCTAAATAACCACCTCCTACGTGAGTTCCTTGTGGTGGCTGGTCTGAAACACTGTTTCATTGTATTTCTCACCATTTGAGGGTCAAGCTTTCACCTTTTGTTTGATTCCTCCCTCTTTCCCTTCATAAACACTTGTGAGCATCCTTGTGGGAGGGAGAGGAGAGTCCTTGGCAGTGTTTCAGCTGCTGTGTGTGAGGTTGGTGGGCTGAGTTGGTAAGCTTGAGTGACTTGAACCTTTGGCTTGGCATTGGTAGTGCCAAGGAGCCATCTTGTGGTGCAAGAACCCATCTTGGAGGTGTCATTTTCGTGCTCCTACTTGGTCTGAGTTTGAAGTGCTGTTGGTGAGCTCCAAGTGCCCTCATTCCTCTGTTTTTGAGCTTTGGTAAGTTATACCATCCATGATCATGGGTTTAAATGCTTAAAAATGGAACCTTGATGCATGTATTTAACTAAGTTGATAACTTAAGGGTGGGGAAGGTTAAACACACCTAGAAATGCATGTTTAAGTGCCTATAATCGGTTAAAAGTTGAACCTTTGGACTGGATATTCACGAAATGCAGAAACTGCATTCTGTCGTGAGATATCCGGATATTTGTCGAACAGATATCCGGATATCAATATCCGGATATGGTATCCGGATATTCATATCCGGATATGGTATCCGGATATTCATATTCGGATGTGGGAACTGGGTATCCGGATATGGTATATCCGGATATGGCCAGTGTGATATCCGGATATGGAATATCCGGATATGACCCCTGTATATCCGGATATCCTAGGATTTCACAGAACAGTAGCTGTGCCGTGTGAACAGTAGGCTATTGGGGGTTTGTGGACCCTAGATTAATGAAGTTGAACTTCTGTAATTAATGAACTAAGTCAGAATCACATGATTAAAGGCTTATGGCTTTGTTGGAAGCCTTGAGACGTAAAACGTAAAAGAAAGGCGTAGTCTTTAAGTTGTATGCTTGTGTTGCATAATTAATAATGTATTATTGGTCCATATCAGATTGTGATACTACTGTGTTTGGAGTTGAGAGTGGTTGGACTCTTGGCTTGGATAGCTAGCTTGCAAGGTAAGCTTTCGTGTCCTCGGTTTAGCCATTTTGTGGTTCCACCATGTCCCATGGGGATGTGGTTTATGCATGCTGTGTTACATGCTTTGAAGTTTTGGAAATGCTGTTGAGCTATTATATGCAATGTGCTTTTATGATATGCATGTGGTGTCCACCTATACGGTAAGCCTGAGTATGTAGTACATACAAGATGGTGAGGCTGTGGGTGAGGTGCAAGCGGTGTTCCTTGTACTCATGTGGGTTTAGACGTATTCCTGCATTTCTCTGGCTAGTAGATTTGATAAACACACATGGCATGATTATTTGCTGCATTGCATAGTTTTGGAACTTATATTGTAAATACTGTTTTTGAACTTATATTACACATGTAAGTGAGCTTGGGGTGGAAGATCCTTGAGGAACCCTTGCCTTACTGAGATTTCTTGTTTAGAGATCTCAACCCACGTTTGGGGACGCTTATCTCAGGATCAGGTAATGTTGAGGGCTCAGGTGGCAGGAGGCCAGAGCTGAGTTGATGTTATTATGACATGCTGACATGCTGGATGTTGACTGCTGTTTATGTTTTCCCGTTTTGATTATGATATTATGCTGAAACTGTTGTTGGGCATTGTGCCTTATTTGGTGAGCATGGGGTTTGTCCATGCCACATGGGTTGGTTATTGTCTTTTTATTTTTAGTTGTAATTAAAGTATCAGGATTTTGACCCAGGCTATGTGTTGTAGTCCTGTGGCTTTAGATACTCACTTTATATATATTTATGAGGTATTCAGTTAGTTGTCTTGCAATTTACATACAGGCAGTATTTTTATGAAATTGATTAAGTAATCAAGTTGGCTAAGGTTAATGACGTCATAATTGAATTAAAGAAAAAGTTATTCCGCATTTTAATTAAGCGTGGCTTAATACGATAGTATGTTAACAATCCGGGTTAACACGGACTGTTACAGGGAAGGTTTTTGTCCAGATTCTTTGTTAAAATCTGCTCTTCTTCATCCAGTTGCAATCTACCAAATATTATTATAGCTGCGAATCACAATGTTTGGTATTTTGTGTGACTGTGACTGGACTATTCTACTGAATAACTTCATATTTATAAATTTGTATCTTTTTAATTCTAAATTTACAGGGATGAAGAATATGATAAGGGCAAGAGGAAGAAGATAAGGGGCTTGAAGCGCAACTTTAGTGGACCGAATCTTTTCCAAGAAATTGCTATTGAGAAATCCAAGTTTAAAAGGGTTAAGTCAGATCAGTCTAGCTCAGGGAACCCGTTGAAGCGCAGCTTTAGTGGACCGAATCTTTTCCAAGAAATTTCTACCGAGAAATCCAAGTTTAAAAGGGTTAAGTTAGATCAATCTAGCTCAGGGAACCCGTTGAAGCGCAGCTTTAGTGGACCGGATCTTTTCTAAGAAATTGCTACCGAGAAATCCAAGTTTAAAAGGGTTAAGTTAGATCAATCTAGCTATGGGAACCCGCCGTTTAGGATATGATTTCCACAACTAATTGCCTTCTATCGTCTGTGGGCTTTTTGTAGCAATTATCGATTTGTCAAACGCTGAAAGTGTAGTGAAGAGAGCACCTTGTTCTTTTTTTGCAGTACAAAAATTTTGTTTGCACGATTATTTTATTGTCTTTGGGGCCGAGCTGCATTGGGATGGGTTTTCTATACAGTGGTGTTCCTGTTGGACAATTCTCCTTGTAGACAACAATTAGCAGTACGTTCGAGAAGTGAAAAATGTAACCCTTTGTGTTTCTGTTGTAGTTGCTGCTCGTAGTTGCCCGAAAATTTTGTTTATGAATTTTATATTTTTCAAGACATTTTGTACTTATGTTGCTTCTTGTTTCGGTTGTTTCTTAATTTCTCTTTCTTTTTGTTGGTTTTAATAGATCTCACATTCTCTTGTTTCTTGTTCACAACATTTGTGTTACATCATAGTGAATTTGTTTCTTACAAAGTAAATTGTTCTTTTTTAACCTTGTGTCCTTCTACGCTATACTATGCAGTAAAAAAAGTTATTTTGTGTAACAGCCCGTTGTACACCGGTATTGTTAACATTAATTATGATATTAAGCGCAGTTACAATCACAACAATTCATTTATAAAAATGCGAATAAAATTTTTCCGATTATTACGCGAGCAGTTGAAAACATAAAAAGCGTAATAATTAAAAGTTGTGATCCTAACTGTAAACTCTTGTGGAATACATATTTAAACTATTTTTATAGCTTACTTTACTTATTATAAGACACTAAGGGGTTCCTAAAAACCCAATTAGCCAATTTCACACTTTTGCGATTTCTACTCATCCGAACATGGTTCGGTCTCAGAATTTCTGTGGACGCACAATAAAAATCCAATCCCTCATATCTTGCTATCTTTCTAGAAAGCTATTACACGCTTGGTTCCGAGCTCGTTTTCTCCGGTTATCGCCGTTTGAATTGGACAAGCAAAATTGACAACCAACCCCAAAACAGCTCCAAACATCCATCACTCTATGTATTACTAAACTGAATCCACTCATCCAATTGCTCTCAATTATTTACACCATAAAATAGACACATCAATCTTAAATTTTATATATCATACGCTTAATTTGACTAAGAAACGAAGCGGGAATAAAATTCCCAAAACTGGTACAGAACAGCCCCCAAGTGCAGGGCAAAACAGGGCAGCTGTGTTCAGTGACATCCACAGGGCTGCACACAACTCATAAAATTCTAATATTTTGAAAAAATTTAGCGGAAATCTCAAGCTTCAAAAAGGCTTATGGCACGTCCCTATCGCACCTCTATGGAGGGAGATATGCTCTCCCGAAGTTCGCCAAAAATCTGCCAATTCTACAGAAAATTCGCCAAAGTTTCCTTTGTTTTTCCTAAAATCCCCAAATTTGCATAAGCTCATTCTAACCTCAAATGTATCTAATAATCCAATGGGTGGCACACACAAGGACCAGCAACTCCTTGGGGCTCTTACAACCCAAAACAGTTCATATTTATTACACAATATAGCTTACTTTATCATTTCTGACTTGTCTCAATCACTAAGGCCCCTTTACATGTAATTTCTCAACATAAGCATATAATCATAATCTAAAATAGGCCTAAAGCCCTTCCATCATAGTACATCATGCATCTATTGTACAATTACAACTTTTAACTTGCAGTTTACATCTTACAACTTGAAACTTTAAATTAAACTTACAAATTCATACTTTAATTTACAACTTGAACATGAACTTTGAATGACATAAATTACAATGATAATGCTCCATGACTCATCCTATGGGCCTCTTTCCCGCCACTCCTGTGCCACTGCTACCTCCTGAAATAAAGTCCCTGAGACGGGGTGAGATATACGAATATATCTCAGTAACCCAGAGGTTCTAGAGAAAACTCCGCACAATGGCTCACTTCGATGTATACAAATAATATAAAACAACATCACTTAAAACGGGATATAGCAAGGGATTTAGAGAAACTAGGGAATATCGGAATAAAAAATACGATGAAGAGGGATGGTAGCTACCCATACCACGAAACATCCTCAGCATATATAAGCCTATGGGTCTCATCCAAGGTGTGTTCCAAGAACCACAGCCAAGGTACCCCTTCCATCCATATACACGAGAGACATTCCTAGTGTGCTCCTATCCGGATCACACACCATGACCCTAGGTCAACTGGAACTCCCTCTCGGAGACCTATCCAATGGAAGTTCGAAACTGCCCAAAGGCTAAATGTCTACTGGCCAGAGACTCATTACCGAAGTACCCACTGGGATAAATGCATGCATGCTCATGTTGTTCTACACTACTCATACACATTTCCTACCATCACCCTCAACGGGCATAGTGAAACACACAAGGGGAACAAGCCCTAGTACCAAGAGGTTACCTTAATTCATTCTTTCACGTAGCTCCGCAGCAACTTATTTCTCTGCTTGGTACACAACAGAATGCCTACACAAGGGACATTCCCAATTACTTAAAATTTGACAACACATGCTAATTCACAATTTCACATGAATTGAACCAACACTTACCTCAATCCACTTCGTCCAGGACCAAGGGCAATCCACCGTTTCACGGTTCGGGATTCAAATCGATGTACGACAACCTACACAACCATGTACAGCTATCAGAACACGTCAATTCCATCAACACGCTAAAAATCACAAAATCATCCCCTTCCTCTTTGAAGGTTCGGCCATATTAGTGTTATTTTGAGATTTATGTTTCTAAATTTTCTTTCTCATTTTATTATGCTTCCTTAGGTTGCCAAGAGGCCAATTCAAGTGTCGTTTCGCCGTTTTACGTCTTTTAAACATCGTTTTGCCTAATATTTCGCTCTATGTCAAAGTAGCCACTCAACACCACCAAACATTTTTCTATTGGTTTTTCAACCTTCCAACCACCACACAACCCATCTAATTACCGTTTAACACATAGCACATCACTCAATTAATTTCCAACAACATTCATTCCCTAATTTTCCTTTAAAGGCCGAATTGTAACATAGGGAATTCCAAAGACTTTCACTCATTTTTAATCACCCCACACTTCATACAATCTTATTATATCAACCTATAATCATCCACAACTCACCAATCAAGTCCAACACAAAATCTCAAAATTCAAAGTCATGACCTCAAAAATTCACTAAGTTAAAAATCATATTTTTCACTTAAAATTTTCATGGCATTTCTAGCTTTAATACATCATTCTACGGCATATCATCTAATACACATTTTCCATTTGAGCTCTCTAACATCACACATCAAACATCAAAATTTAGGGTTCATGAACATCAACCACAATCAAACCATGTAAATGGGATGAAAATATACACACAACCAAGGCTAGATGCTACCCCAAGACTCCACCAAGCAATGAAGATCAAAAGCTCCATGAACATCCAATTTTCTTCAATTTTTCGGATCTGATTTAGGCCCAGATCTCCTCAAGGGTGCGGTTTCAAGGCCAAAGAATGGTACCAATGGCTTTAGGAGGTGTTTTCCATCAAGACTCAAGACAAAAATCGTTGGATTCAGTGGAGAAATGGCTAAGTTGTGATGAAATGAAAAAAGGCACAAAAATGGGGGGAGGGGGCTGTTGTGCGCTGGTTTGGGGAGAAAGGAGGGAAGAGAAGATGATGAATAGGAAAAGGATGAGGTGGCTTAAGTGAAATGTGAGTGGGTGGGTCCCACGCGATTTAAAACTCATCCGAATTTCCCTCCGATTTCCACTAAACGTCATAAATTCCAAACCTATTTAGAAACTCTAATTTCTAACATTGACCATTCTCCTTTAATTATACTTGATTAGATGTATCCGGAGTTTTTCGGTCATTCGGAGGAAACACTGTTTTAAACTGTTACGCGCGCCGTTGGCACGCTTCCCCAAACTGACTTAATTCCACCAAATTTTATCACAAATCATATTTCCTAACTCTATAAACCTTTTATAACTCATATTTAAAACCTAGAGCTCAAAACTCAGTCGACACGTTTTACGGTGCAATTGTATCGCAGTACTTTTACCCGCGAAAAACACTATTCACTGATTTTTCTGAAACTTGCCTATCCACTCAATTTTTCGTTCTGAATCCATTTCCAGGGTTATTTTTACCATATGAGACCTTCTACTCAATTTTTATCTTCCTAGGGTTGTGTGTTGGCTAATTACCGTTTTGCCCTTTCTTTGTATTTTGGCCTAATCTTCATGATTTTCACTAGTTCTTCACTTAATTGCTTACTTAATATTTTAATTCTTAATTTAGAATTGTGAGGGGTTATAATCACCCCACCTTTTAGAATTTAGTCCGCAAAATTAACATCCTAACGATCCCGTAACACGAGCTGTAATCAAAGAATCTCATCTTTCCACTCTCTACTAGCCTCCTTAAGCGTGCATCTTTACAATTTTACATTCGTCACAGGCATAACCTCATTTCTGTGGTATCCATCATTACTTAGTCCTTCATAAACTTAATAATTTCGGGGATCTGGCCCCTTTAATTCATTATATTTTCATTGTTTCCTTAAACCACTATTGCATTTTCGTTAATTGTAGTTCATAATATACTCATTTTACAACTTGTCACTGATGGTGCCATGACCTTTAATTCAAAATACTTTAAGCTTTTCATGGCTTACGGTTATACGTTCACCAATTTATAGGTAATATATGACCACATCACAATTTGTCTGTCTCACTTCATCTCATTCTCATCTTTATCTATCTTTCTGACCCAATGTCATTCCCAAAAATCTCTAGTCGTTTCCATACTAGGCTCTAACTGTTCTCATGTACATTCACTAGTTATTCCTGGAGTATTTCCAACTCACATTTTCTTTAGTACTTAACTCTTTTCGCTGTCCTCTCTGTTTCACCAATACCCCACATCTCTTTTGTACCAATCTTTTTCACTGATATTACTAACCTTACCATCTCGTTGTTTTCTTGGCTTTCACCTAAGCACATACTTTCTAGTTTCGAAGGCACTTTGTCGTATCCTATAATTCCAACTCACACTAAATTCTAT
Source organism: Gastrolobium villosum (assembly GCA_032173675.1). Lineage (NCBI taxonomy): Eukaryota > Viridiplantae > Streptophyta > Magnoliopsida > Fabales > Fabaceae > Gastrolobium > Gastrolobium villosum. The sequence continues at coordinate 46,413 of JAVKPL010012800.1, read as the reverse complement.
ACTCATATACTTTACTTTTCCTTGTCACGTGTCTTCACCTCTTCTTAGGTACTCACAACTATATCTTCCTCTTTGTGATACGAAACTAACAATACTCATAATAGTTTATATCTTCGATCAGCCCTTTAAGGTCCTTTAACCATAAACACACTCCTGAATTTTTTCATCTACAAATCATATTCATAATTTACACTCACTGTTACTCTCTTCATTAACTTAACCATCTCAACGTTATCTACTCAGTCAGCTCAACTCCATACTCAGACCTCTCCCAGCCTAACCACAACACTCATCAATGACCTCCACATCGAGGCGTCATGCTTGATATTTTTACTCACTAATTGTTTTTAACTTTTCATTCCATTCTGATGTTGCAATTTAACCATACGTTCCACTTATTTATACCACTTTTTCGTAATCATCGTCACTTAATCATGGATGTCCCACTTAAAATACTATATCATTATCCTCACATATAAGTCTCCTCATATTGGTAATCTCTAAACACAATCACTTTATCACCTGGCACTACTTTCATCCTTAAACAAATTTCAAACATTTTATCAATACTGTGTATCTCCAAAGGATGTATCTCCCTCACTTAGCATGTATCGCATACCGTGCTCCAAGTCACTCCATCGAGTTATCAGCACTTATTTAATCATCATAATTTACGTTACTGATCCTTATTAAATACTTTCACCTAATTCCATAACAACTAACTTCTCATGAAAGGCCATCAGGCCACCATCCTAACTACACCTTTATTCCTCATTAGTCCCTTCTAACACAACCTTCACTCAATTCATCAATATTAACACATTGCTATTTGTATCATAAGGAAATAATTCCAACTAACTTGGTACCTCCCTTAGAGCCAAAAATTATTTCACCAGACTTACTTTACACATCATAGCGCACTTCCACGTCGCACTTCGAAACTCTTACCCCCTATGCCTCACATCTTACATCTAAATTTGACATACTATTGCCCACTTACAATTACATGACCTCACATCTTACGTTAATCACATGGCAAAACTCTCCAAATACGGTGGGTAACAACATTCACAGGTTTAACCCCCCGAGCTCTTGCTGTCCTAAGGGCCCCAGATGTAATGACCCACCGATCAGAGAATCCACCCATATGATCCATGCCGTAATAATATCTTACCACTAGCTATCCTTATTCTAGGAGCATCCCCCATATGTTTCTTCTCTGTGTATTTACATCACATATCTCTACTACACTAACAGTTACACCAATGCGGAACACTTGCTCGTCTCATATTACTTGTATAAGCTAATCATAGTCTCCGGGAACATAATCCGCACGGAGATACCCATACTATCACGTCTTACAACTTGCACCCAGTGCATAGAGGGATTTATATTTATAACACATCTGTATATAATAGCCAATGTGTAGCCAATACACACCAGATTACATACGGACCTAATCCATTTGGCGTCTGTATCATACCCGTGTATAACAGCAAAACTATTTTGTATTACCACATGGGCTACCCCTATAATCATAGTAGTAGTATAATAATCATATCACATATACTTATGGTGCACTGTTTCTTCCTTGATTATTCTTCTCAAAGATTGTTTGCTCTTTACTTTAACTATTCACTTGGCATGGTTCATTGCATAATCTTTATTCCATGAATCCTAAACTTTTCTCAAAGTTCTGTACACATTTCACATCTCTTAAGATAAATATCATATTTCTCATCACCCAGGGATCTTCTAATCATCTCCATCCAATAACAGAGAACTAACTTCATCTCAATCCTTGCACTGAAATTTACATTAGTCACTGCATTGAAATTCTACCTCAGTCCTTACACTGAAAATTTTACATTAGCTTCTGCACTAAAATTCTACATCAGTCCTTGCACTGAAAACTACTCGTCAGTCCTTGCACTGACAATTACACCTCCGCTCATTAACTAATCTTATCATTTTCGTTTTGGCATTACATACTAGCTCTTTTGCGAAACACATAATTCCATACTCTATGCACATTTTATACATCAATTCTTTCGCTAACCACTTGATTTCACACTTTATTGTAACTTAGTTCATACACTAATCACATGATTTCACCTTAGGTTGTACCTTAGCTCATTCTCTACTCATACCATCTCACCTTATTGTTATACAACAATAACCCACCACATCATGTCACCGTATTGATCTATAGCCTGCTACGGCTCACATAAACATATACTCAATACTATAGAGCAACCCATCAATTTTTTCTGATCACTTCCACCCTTGGTGGTTGTAGAATATCCCTTACCTTAAAATTACCTCTACTCCGTCTATCAATCCATATCAAATACCAATGTTTTCACAAGCACACTACTACTAGTAGTACTTATATATAGACCAAAAGGTCATAATTTCCTTACAATTCTCATTACTGTCTTACACATTACTGTACCTTTCAACCGTCCTATTCACTTATCATTGACAAGTCTTTCGATTTGAATCGACATTCATTAACTACAATAGTGCCTTCATTGTACATTTATCTTATGCCATCCATGGCGATTCCTTTACTTTTCCTTATACATATAACACATAATTAATTCATCTCACCTATGTTTAATCAACACTACATCTTTATGGATTTCAATCCCGTATTTCAATACCTCTTCAAATTAACACTTCACTATCATAATAATTTCAAGTGGTTAAACCCCTCGGATTAATCACCAAATATTCTATTTATTTCTCTACATGAATCATCCCAATTCATTCAAGTGTACACCATCTATCACGGTCTCATAACTTCTAATCAAAGATAACATATTTAACTCATACCTAAGCATATCTGTTCTCATTTCTCAATAATTCCTCAGGTTCTAAATCTCTCACCTTGATGAAGTCTATTCACCAAGTCCACTTGTACACAATTGTCTTACTATACTACACATATACTTGGATATTTCACCAATCTCATAAACTCATCTTAATTATATGTTTATTATCCATAGTACTTCAAGGCTTCCCTCTGTCACTACCGTACATATCATAGATTTGTTTACAACTTTTTCTTATAATACAATTTTCTTTTAACTTTCATCCAAAGTCAGATACAATATTTAAGTCTGTTTCCCTTAAGTCTTCTAATATTCATACTTTACTTACTGCCATCTCTTGTCCATGGAGCAGTTAACACTGCAGCCACAACATCAGGCTAAAGACTCGTATTCGGTACTTCACGGTTGCCACACAGGCTTCTTATGATGACAACACATGTAACACAAAGGAATGAGCTGATCAGACCCACACTAAGGAATCACATATGCAGTAATCGATAAGAATCTACATACAACTATGCAGCACAGAACACATCTATATATTATCAGAGTTCCCTAACCAAACTGCTCTGATACCATAAAATGTAACAGCCCGTTGTACACTGGTATTGTTAACATTAATTATGATATTAAGCGCAGTTACAATCACAGCAATTCATTTATAAAAATGCGAATAAACTTTTTCCGATTATTACGCGAGCAGTTGAAAACATAAAAGCGTAATAATTAAAAGCTGTGACCGTAATTGAAAACTCTTGCGGAATACTTATTTAAACTATCTTTATAGCTTACTTTACTTATTATAAGAAACTAAGGGGTTCCCATAAACCCACTTAGCCAATTTCACACTTTTGCGTTTTCTACTCATTCAAACAGGGTTGGTCTCAGAATTTTTGCGGACGAACAGTAAAAATCCAGTCCCTCATATATTGCTATCTTTCTTTCTTACTTAGTCACCTTTCTAGAAAGCTATTACACGCTTGTTTCCGAGCTCGTTTGCTCCGATTATCTCCGTTAGAAGTTGGACAAGCAAAATTGCCAACCAACCCCAAACAGCTCCAAACATCTCTCACTCTATGAATTACTTCACCAAATCCACTCATCCAATTGTTCTCAATTTTTTACACCATAAACTAGACACCAAAATATTCAATTTGATATATCATACGCTTAATTTGACTAAGAAACGAAGCAGGAATAAAATTCCCAAAACTGGTCCAGAACAGCCCCCAAGTGCAGGGCAAAACAGGGCAGCTATGTTCACTGACCTCCACAGGGCTTCGCACAACTCATAAAATTCTAAGATCTTGACATAATGTAGGGGACATCTCAAGCTTCAAAATGAAGTATGGCACGTCCCTATCGGACTTCTACGGAGGGAGATATGTTCTCCCGAAGTTCGCCAAAAATCTGCCAATTCTACAGAAAATTCGCCAGAGTTTCCTTTGTTTTTCCTAAAATCCCCAAATTTGCTGAAGCTCATTCTAACCTCAAATGTACCTAATAATCCAATGGGTGGCACAAACAATGACCAGCAATGCCTTGGGGCTCTTACAACCTAACACAATTCATATTTATTACACAATATAACTTACTTTATCATTCTTGACTTGTTTCAATCACTAAGGTCCCTTTACATGTAATTTCTCAACATAAGCATATAATCATAATCTAAAATAGGCCTAAAGCCCTTCCATCATAGTACATCATGCATCTATTGTACAATAACAACATTTAACTTGCATGTTTCAACTTACAACTACAAACATTAAATTAAACTTACAAATTCATACTTTAATTTACAACTTGAACATGAACTTTAAATGACAAAAACTACAATGATAATGCTCCCTGACTCATCCTATGGGCCTCTTGCCCGCCATTCCTGTGCCACTGCTACCTCATGAAATAAAGTCCCCGAGACAGGGTGAGATATGCAAATATATCTAAGTAACCAAGAGGTTGTGGAGAAAATCCCCAAATTTGCTGAAGCTCATTCTAACCTCAAATGTACCTAATAATCCAATGGGTGGCACAAACAATGACCAGCAATGCCTTGGGGCTCTTACAACCTAACACAATTCATATTTATTACACAATATAACTTACTTTATCATTCTTGACTTGTTTCAATCACTAAGGTCCCTTTACATGTAATTTCTCAACACAAGCATATAATCATAAATCTAAAATAGGCCTAAAGCCCTTCCATCATAGTACATCATGCATCTATTGTACAATAACAACATTTAACTTGCATGTTTCAACTTACAACTACAAACATTAAATTAAACTTACAAATTCATACTTTAATTTACAACTTGAACATGAACTTTAAATGACAAAAACTACAATGATAATGCTCCCTGACTCATCCTATGGGCCTCTTGCCCGCCATTCCTGTGCCACTGCTACCTCATGAAATAAAGTCCCCGAGACAGGGTGAGATATGCAAATATATCTAAGTAACCAAGAGGTTGTGGAGAAAACTCCGCCCAATGGCTCACTTCGATGCATACAAATAATATAAAACAACATCACTTAAAACGAGATATAGGAAGGGATTTAGAGAAATTTGGGAATATCGGAACATAAAATACGATGAAGCAGGATGGTAGCTACCCATACTACGCAATATCCTCAGCATATATAAGCCTATGGGTCTCATCCAAGGTGTGTTCCAAGAACCACAGCCAAGGTACCCCTTCCATCCATATACACCCGAGACATTCCTAGTGTGCTCCTATTCGGATCACACACCATGACACTAGGTCAACTGGAACTTCCTCTCGGAGACCTATCCAGTGGAAGTCCGAAACTGCCCGAAGGCTAAATGTCTACTGGCCAGAGACTCGGTACAGAAGTACCCACTGGGATAAATGCGTGCATGCTCATGTTGTTCTACACTACTCATACACATTTCCTACCATCACCCTCAACGGGTATGGTGGAACACACAAGGGGAACAAGCCCCAATACCAAGAGGTTACCTTAATTCGTTCTTTCACTTAGCTCCGTGATATGCTCCTAGCATATATGCTTTTATAGATCAAAAAGGATTGAATCAGATCTAAATTGTGTATAAAGGTGTATATATTGTGAAATTATTGAATAAAACTTGTTCAGACACTCTCTCACTTAAATTCTTTGTTTTTATAGGAGAAAAAGGTCAAATAAAGGAGCAAGGAAAAATCACTCAGAAGTTCTACGCTTGGAGCGTCCAAATCAACGCATGGAGCGTAGGAGGAGACCCAGGCAGTGAGTCTGCGCTTCAAGCATAGAATCCTACGCTTGAAGCGTAGCCAAGAAAAATCAGACAGTATCTCTATGCTTGGAGCGTAGATCCTGCGCTCCAAGCGTAGGATGCGAATTGGACAGATGTCAATTGCGAGAAAAGAAGGTCCATAGGGAGTATAAAAGGCAAAAGAAAACCCTAAAAATGCAGATCAGTCATTCTGGAACAGGAGGAGGCAAGGATTCTGGAGATTTGGAGAGAAAAACACCTTCTTCTTCTACATTTCTGTAGTTCTTCTATTTTTATGAGAAATTGTTGTTTAGCAAACATGACTATGTCTAGCTAAACCCCTTTGTTGTGGTTAGGGTCACGAACCCTTGTGAACCCCTGATACAATGGATTGAGTTTTTATATTTATATATATATATATATCCTTTGAATTTCGTTCCACTCTGGTTGTATTGTTATTGTTATTATTAGATCTGATCAATCTAGTAATTAATAGTAAATTTGAGGATTAGAGCCAACAAGAGGAATCTGCGGTGGTTAATCCAGAAAGGGGGTAGAACGACGGTATGAACATGATCTAGGGATAGACATAATTCATATTGTAGATGTTTTAATTATCAATCTTTATGCTTAATTTCATATAGGGCACCTCAAGGAATTAGGGTTTTATATGGGGTTAAAGGGTTAATTCTTCAAGGGATTGAGAATTAACTACTGATATGTTTATCTGATAATTATCTAAATTTTGCGATATATATATTAATATTTAAATTTAATCCAGAGTAAAAGGTGGGGATCATTGGTAAGTGTTCTCTAACTGCAGCGCTTTCTCATAGATTTCCAAACTTTCATCGTTGTTGATTTTCAAATAGTCAAAAGAGCAAAAAAACGTTTTATTTTACGATTTAAATTTCCACACAATCCTGACATTCATGTCAAAAATCTCTTGGAATATTTAATCTTCAAAGGAATAGTTTAATTGATTTAGATACACTCTATGTGGATTCGACCTTACTTACTACTTATTACTTGCGCGATTCGGTACACTTGCCGAGCCACGTCAAGTTTTTGGCGCCGTTGCCGGGGAGTGTTTTTCTAAAATCAATTAATCTTGATTTTTAAAGATTAAATTGTTTTTATTTTATTCTATTTTTTTTTTTGCATCTGTGCTACTAATCTTTTCTCTGAAGTTTTATGCAAGGCAGTGCTTTTCTAAGGAAAAGCGAACAAATTGCTCAAAAGGAGAAGGAGAGAAAAAGAGCACAGACAACTACCACTCCAGTAACTGAAAACCTACCACTTGAGATACCAGAGATGGCTGCTCCAAATCAAAATGTTGATCCTCGCATGAACACCATTCTCATGCCTGTTTTTAACAGGCCCAATGCTGGAATTGTTCCACCTGAACTTGGGAACAATCAATGGGAGCTCAAGTCCAACATCATTCAGCTGGCTGAGAGAGAAAAATATGGAGGAGAGGATAATGAAGATCCTCACAGATTCGTTGACAGATTTTTAAGAATCTGTGACTCCACAAAGCCTCCACACGTTTCTGATGATGCAATACGATTGAGACTTTTTCCTTTTTCTGTTAAGGGAAAAGCTCTTGATTGGACTCCAGGTTATCTTTCTTTTTCCTTCCACTGAGCTCCGCAGAACTCCACTTACAGCTTGATTCCCTGGGAACGCCTACACAGAGGATAATTCCACGCACTTAGAACTTTAAACCACTCATGAATTTCAACATAACATGTGTAAATCACATCACTTACCTCAATCCACTTGGTCCAGGAACAAGGGAAATCCACTGTTTCACTGTTCCAAGTTTATATCCACGTACGGCAACCTATACAACCATGCATAGCCGTCAGTTTCAGTCAAAATACGTTAAAACGCGAAAAACGTCGGATTTCATCTCCCCTCCTATAGGGTTCGGCCAAAATAGTGTTATATTGGGTTTTATTTTTCTAAATTTTCTTTCTCATTTTATTTCATTTACTTAGGTTACCCAAAGGCTAGTTCAATCGTCGTTTTTCTGTTTTACGACTTTTACGCAACGTTTTGCGAAATATTACACTTTAGGCACATTTTGCCACTTTCAACACTTATTATTTTTACATTGATCCTTCCACATGCCAATCACCACAGTACCACACAATCCATCTAATAACTTTTTCATCACACGACACAACACCAAAGTTTTCCAAAACATCAATTTACTCACTTATACATAAATGGCCGAATTCTTTGTTAGCCAAACCAAGGATTTCCACTCAATTCCTATGGTTCACAACTCACATAATCACTTCATATAATCATATAATCACACTACAATTCACTATACTACACATTAACACAAAACTCAAAAAAATCCATTTCATGCACTAAATTTTTCTAAGTTAAAATTCATTTTTTTTCGCCTAGAATTTTCATTGCATTTCTAGCCCTAATACATCATTCTAAGATATTATCATCTAATAGACATTTTCCATTTGAGCTCTCTAACACCACATATCACAAAATCCCTCTTTAGGGTCAATAATCACAACTCAAAATTCAACCAATGAATTGTTGAAATAATTTACCCAATTGCACGGTATATGGCTCCACCTAAGTATACTCCACCATTGGAGCATGAAAAAGCTTCATGAACTCACTTTCTCCCAAATTTTCGGATCTGAGTTTGGTGCAGATCTCCCCAAATACGCGGTTTCAAGGCTCAATAGTGGTACCAATGGGTTCAGAAGGTGTTTTCCATCAAGATTCAAGACAAGAATCGTTGAATTCGGTGGAGAAATGGCTAAGTTATGGCCAAAGGAAAATTTGAAACAAAAATGGTGGGGAGGGCTGTGTTTGGGCGCTGATGGAGAGAGAAGGAGGGAGGAAAATGGTGATGAATAGTAACCTATAGGTACTTTATGTGATTTAAGTGGGAACGGGTCCACGCGATTTAAAACTCATCCAAATTTCTCTCCGATTTCACTAAACTTCCGTAAATTCAAAACTTATTTAGAAATTGTAATTTTTAACATTAAATAAACTCCTTTAATTATACTCACTCAGATAAATCCGGAGCTTTCCGGTTGTTCGGATAAAACACTGCTTTAAGCTACAGCGCGCGCCATTGGCACGCTTCAACAAACTGACTTAAATTCATCAAATATTATCATAAATCATATTTCTTATTTCTATGGACCATTTAAAATTCATTTTTGAAACCTAGAGCTCAAAATTCCACTGGCACGTTTTACGGTGCGATCTGACTGCGGTATTTTTACCCGCGAAAAATACTATTCACTGATTTTTCTGAAACTTGTCTGTCCACTCAATTTTTCATTTTGAATCCATTTCCAGGGTTATTTTTACCATATGAGACCCTCTACACAATTTTTATCTTCCTAGGGTTGTGTGTTGGCTAATTATCGTTTTGCCATTTCTTTGTATTTTGGCCAAATCTTCATGATTTTCACTAGCTCTTCAGTTAATTGCTCATTTGATATTTTAATACTTAATTTAGAATTGTGAGGTGTTATATTTTGCTTTTAAGTTCCATATAACACCTCGTAAAATTGAATATGAATTTATATGATATAATGTGGGTTAAAAGGGAAGGATTAGTGAAAATCCTGAAATTGAGGTCAAAATGTGTACCAAGGGCAAAATGGTGAATTGCCAAAAAGTAAACCGAAGCATGAAAATTGGAGTAGGAGATCTCAAATGATAAAAATAATGTCGGAAATGGAATCAGGACGAAAAATTGAGTGAATAGGCAAGTTTTGAAAATTTTGATGAATAGTGATTTTCCCAGTGTAAAAATATTGCGGTATAATTGTATCGATAAGCGTGAAATTTTTATCAGTATTTGTAGGAAACAAAAATATGAAAGGAACGAGAAAAATACGTAGGTTATGAATTTGTGGTTGAAATTGATGATTGGATTGAAGTTAAATCGCGTGTGGGACCCACCCTACTCAAATACACTTAAACCTCATTACTTTCCCTCACAAATCACATCATCTCTCTCTCTTCTTTCTCCCCTTGCAGCCGTGTGTCCCATTTCCCCCATGAAAACACCTCCAAGTTTCTTTGATTCACAAACCTCTCATTTCTTCACCAAATCCTTTGATTTTTGTGTTAAAATTCATTGGAAAACACATTCTAAAACCATTGGTGGTACTCCCAAGCCTTGAAATCGCCTCTTTGTGGAGATATTGGCCAAATTCAAATTCGAATTCTTGGAGGAAATTGATGTTAATGGAGTCATTTGGGCTTCCATTGCTTGGATAAGTCTTAGAGGAGTATCACGCCTTGATTGTGAGTATGTTTTTGCATCATTTCTATGGTTTAATTGTTTGATCAAAATCATGAACCCTAGGCTTTAAATTGTTGATTTGTGATGTTAGAGAGCTCAAATGGAAAAAAGTGTATTAGATGATAATGTCTTAGAATGATGTGTTAAAGCTAGAAATGCCATGAAAATTTTAGGTGAAAAATGTGATTTTATAACTTAGAGAAATTTTAGGTGTCATGACTTTGGATTTTGAAAATGTGAAAGGATTGTGTGGTGAGTTGTTGTATGATGTGGTGATATGATTATATGATGAGTATGAGTGTTGAATTGGATTGAATACCCCTAGATTGATGGGAATGAGCAATTCGACCTATTGAGGTTATGGTTGGTTTGATGATATAAAAATTGTATAATTGGGGTTGTATGTTTGTAAATGATGTTTAAATGGATGATGGTATAGTGTGATATAGTGGAATGAGAAGAAAGAATGTGAGATGCATGGTGTATGTGGTAATTCGATCTATAAAGGAGATTGAAGTAAAATGGTATGGAAAATATTGTAAAATCAATGGCTGATACCTTGGTGCATAGATGGTTGTGATGATGAGTTGATTCAAGGATTAAAATGATTGAGTATTTATGATAAAAGGAGACATTTCTTTGGTTTTTTTTTCCAAGGAACCAAAAATGGTGATGAACACTCTCTCACTCAATGAAGAGTTATTGAATTCACAGCAACAAATCATTGAGATATTAACCAACCATCATCCTCAACTGTATTTTAGTGCAGTTCCTTCCCATTTATGAAGCTCAAACCAACTACAGTTCACTCCAATGCCAAATTCATGTTTTACCTTTCCTTACTGGTACAAACTGCTATGCATGTTGTGCTATCTGTGCCTCATTTTTTGTAGTCAAAAAGTCCTGCCACAGAAGTAAAGCATCACACCTTTTCCACAATCTTAGAGTCTAGACAAACACACTCACTATAGTTTGCTTCTTACTTCAGTTGTTTCTTAATTTCTCTTTCTTTTTGTTGGTTTTCAGTGATATGCAAATCCAGACAAGACTTCCTCACATTCTCTTGTTTCTAGTTCACAACATTTGTGTTACATCATAGTGAATTTGTTTCTTACAAAGTAAACTGTTCTTTCTTAACCTTGTGTCCTTCTACGCTATACTATGCAGTAAAAAAAAGGTTTTTCTTTTAAGTTCAACAAGATATGGTCATGCTGGTTTTGAAGTTCTGAGAGGGGAGTTTTATTTTGGCGGTGGAGGTTTTGGGGTTGCTGTTCTATATTATTTCTAAGCATCAAACATCACTCCTTGATGGGTTTGGGAGTATTTGGTTCTGTTCTGGTTTTGACACTCTTGTTCAAGCATTTGGTGTCTCAGCAACCAAACACTGATGAGTTCTTTGTGTCTGAGTTCTTGAAGAAGATGGGGTTAACATCCTCTCAAGCCAACAACTTCTCTGCTTCTGTTTGTTCATGGCAAGGGGTTTTCTGTGATGCCAATAAGGAACATGTTGTTGACTTAATGCTTTCTGATATGGGCCTCTCTGGCCTTATTCCTGATACCACCATAGGCAAGCTCAGCAAACTTCAGTCTTTGGATCTTAGCTACAACAACATCATTGGCTTACCTTCAGATTCCCGGAGTTTAAGCTCTCTCAAGAACCTTAACCTCTCTTCTAATCAGATTTCTGGTTCACTGAGTTTAAGCTCTCTCAAGAACCTTAACCTCTCCTTTAATCAGATTTCTGGTTCACTGACTAACAGCATTGGCAAATTTGTTTTGCTAGAAAGCTTTGACTTGTCCAGCAATAGTTTCTCTTAGGAAATTCCTGAAGCTATAGGCTCCCTTGTGAGTCTGCAGATCGTCAAACTTGACCACAACAGGTTTGCACATAGCATACCCTCTACGATTCTGAAGTGTCAATCTCTAGTTTCAGTGGATCTTTCATCAAATCAACTTAATGGAACCCTTCCAGATGGCTTTGGTGCTGCGCTTCCTAGCAAAATGACCTTGAATCTTGATGGGAATAATATTTCTTGATAGTATTTAGAATATTGTTGAAATCCATTGTCAATTATAATATCAAGCAATTCGTTTGGGGGTTTATGGTGTGTTTCAGTCAAGGTTGGAGGTTGTAGACCGCAGAAACAAATTTCAAGATGAATCCCACCTTGATTTTGTTCACTAAAAATTAGAAAAAAAAAATCAAGCTGAATATCACCTCAATTTTTTTTCAGATTGTTGGGATAAATTTTAAATGTCCGTTTTTAATTTAATAGGTTTAGAAGTTTTGTTTTTAGGAATAAATGATGGTTAAGAGTTAGCCGTTTTCTAGCAGTTGTGATTTTTTAGTTTCTTGTGTCATTTAGAATATTAATTAGTCAGTTATGTCAATTATAAATGAATGAGGGTATTATGTGTGGAGTTATGTTTGTCAGTTATGTTGGGCAGAAACAAATTTCAAGATGAATCCCACCTTGATTTTGTTCACTAAAAATTAGAAAAGAAGAAAAATCAAGATGAGTCTCACCTTGATTTTGTTTCAGATTGTTGGGATAAATTTTAAATATCCGTTTTTTATTTAATGGGTTTAGAAGTTTTGTTTTTAGGAATAAATGATGGTTAAGAGTTAGCCATTTTCTAGCAGTTTTGGTTTTTTAGTTTCTTGTGTCAGTTAGAATATTAATGAGTCAGCTATGTCAGTTAGAATATTAATGAGTTAGTTATGTCAGTTATAAAGTAATGAGGGTGTTATGTGTGGAGTTATGTTGGTCAGTTATGTTGGGCAGAAACAAATTTCAAGATGAATCTCACCTTGATTTTGTTCACTAAAAATTAGAAAAGAAAAAAAAATCTCACCTTGATTTTGTTTCAGATTGTTAGGATAAATTTTAAATGTCCATTTTTTATTTAAAGGGTTTAATTGTTTTTTTTTAGGAATAAATGATGGTTAAGAGTTAGCCATTTTCTAGCAGTTTTGGTTTTTTAGTTTCTTGTGTCAGTTAGAATATTAATGAGTCAGTTATGTCAGTTAGAATATTAATGAGTCAGTTATGTCAGTTATAAAGTAATAAGAGTGTTATGTGTGCAGTTATGTTGGGCAGAAACAAATTTCAAGATGAATCCCACCTTGATTTTGTTCACTAAGAATTAGAAAAGAAAAAAAATCAAGATGAATCTCACCTTGATTTTGTTTCAGATACACTATAGATGAATCCCACCTTGATTTTGTTCACTAAGAATTAGAAAAGAAAAAAAATCAAGATGAATCTCACCTTGATTTTGTTTCAGATACACTATCTTATATAACATAGATTAGTTTTACCCATAAATCAAATCATAAATCATAAAATCACAATAGATATTCATAAATGAAATCATAAATCATAAAATCACAATAGGGGAAAGTTTTTCCTATAAAAGAAAACCACAATGCAAGAACTTTATCACTCACTGGTTTGAAGTTTGAACGAGAGGTGTGTGTAGGGTTTAATATTAGCCACCCTTTAACTAATACTCCTATTTTGCCGAAGCCAAAAACCTTGTCACACACACACACACACCACCACAGTTGTCTTCTCTTTCCCACTTTCGCCGTGTTTCCACTTCGTAATCAGAAATCGAAGCTTTCTCAATATTCAAGAATGAAGGATAGTTTCTTGATCCAAACGGAAACTATGAATCCACCTAATGCTTCACCTGATAACATTCTCTCTGAACCTCGACCACCTTGTTCACCTTCCAAGAAGCACGACGGTTCCGAATTATCCGACTATGGCTTGGATCCGGAGCTCAGCTTCGGGATTACCTTTCCAACAATAGTGAGTTTCTTTTCTTCTTCACTCAAATATTTCTTTTCTTTCTTACGGCCTTAGAAACTCGGTGTGGGGTTCACGCGCCATTTGAAAATTCGGCATTCAAATTAGATTACGCTTATGCGTTTCTTTTCTTTCTTTTTCTTCGGTTTGTGTCCTTGCTACTCTTTTTCCCGGGTCATGCAGTTTTTTTTTTTTTTTTGTATAGCAAAAAATTTAAGTGGGGTTAGACACCGGTTTCCCACTAGGGTCAGGGAAGACCACCCAACCTCTTTGAGGATTTTTGGGAGGGATTACATATCATCCACCAACAAAGTCCTCACATTGGCCAGCGGGGTTTGAACCCACGCCCTTGAGGGGTATGGACCAAACCCTTAGGCTTTGTTTGGGAAGGGAATGAAGGAAATTGGAGGGGAGGAGAAGGAAAGGGATCCAAAGGGGAGGGATGGGAAGGGAAGGAAGGAAATTGGAGGGTATTCCCTCCCCTTGTTTGGGAGTTAAAAAAATGGTAAGGGAGGAAAATAGAGAATCAATGTGAAATTTTTACAATTTTACCTTTTTTCTAAAATTAATATAATTATAATATTTGACAAATGAATTAAATTTAAAATTGCTAAGCAAAATTATTTATGTATTTTTCACACTACTAAAAAAGATCATATTTTTAACAAAAATTCTACGTTGAAAATGACAAAAATTATGTCAAAAAAATATTTTTCCATCGTAACACTTTTCATCGAAGGCGATGGAATTTTTATCCGATGAAATATTTTACAAAAATAAAATTTCAGTCAAAATTTTGCTAAAAATCTTCTTCGATGGAAATCTTGACGAAATTTAGTTTTCGTCAAAAGATTTTTTTCAATAGAAATGATTTTCGACAAAAATGATTCATTTTTTTAAATATTTTAGACAAAAAAAAAATTCCATCAAAAGTTTTGATGGAAAAAAGAATTCCTTCAAAAATGTTAACAAAAAATTTTTCATCCAAAATCTTCGATGAAAATGTTGTGGACAATATTCAACTATTTGTATTCTTAATCCTCCGATTTTGTTTTGGTCTTGAATTCAAATTTTGTTCTACTATTGCGTTTTATGATCATTTTTAATTTCCCCATTTTGCGTAATAGCTTTGGTATTTGTATTTTTTGGGCTTTACTATCTTTATAGGCTCTGTTAAAGAAAAGGATGATAATTATAATTTTCAGGGAGCTGGGTTGAAAAATCTTGGAAACACATGTTTTCTCAATTCGGTGCTGCAGTGTTTGACATATACGGAGCCACTAGCTGCATACCTGCAAAGTGGCAAGCATAAAAATTCCTGTGAGCAACTCCCCACTTTTTCCATTTTTTTCATCCTCTAGTGTGACACTATCCAGATTATGTTCATGGTGATATTTAATTTATTGTTCACTTTTTCTTTGGTTTACTTGACGCTGTTAAAAGAGAAAAGTTGAATATGGTTATGTTTTCATAATTTCTCCTGTTAGTTAGCAATGGTGCATATGTATGTGTGGAGAAAGTTTTTGTTATATTGATATGTAATTATATTTTATGATAATTGTAGGCCACATTGCTGGATTTTGTGCTCTGTGTGCAATACAGAATCATGTGAGGAGCGCACTGCAATCAACTGGGAGAATATTATCACCAACGGATCTTGTTAGGAATCTACGCTGTATCCTTATGTTCTAAGTTTGATTTATGAATGAGCAATTAAGGTTCATTTTTTGTTCTCTTGTTGTTTTAGACATTTGATAAGAATTAGGCCACCTTTGTAAAATATTCTTCTTCCTTTTCCTATCTTTCTGTGCTTTTAGTGCATGAATTCCTTTGAGCAATTAAGGTTCGTTTTTTATTCGCTTAAAATTTGTATTTCCTGACATAAGATCAGGCATATCACGAAATTTCCGAAAGGAAAGGCAGGAAGATGCGCATGAGTATATGGTTAACTTACTTGAGTCGATGCATAAATGCTGCCTCCCTTCTGGAGTACCAAGTGAATCACCTGGTGCTTACGAAGAGAGTTTTATTCATGAGATCTTTGGTGGTCAACTCCGGAGTCAGGTAATTGTTTCTTGATTAGTGGTGGAATTTTTAAGAGTGATATCATTACTAATGGAGGTTCAAAATGGTTCAGTTGGCATCTAATAAAATCTGAGAATCTATATGAAATATAAAACCATTAATATGGCATTCACCTAACAACTTAAGATTTTGGGTTGAATTAGTTCTTTACACTTTGATGTACGATTACTCTTTTACAACAACTCAAATAGTTTTTTGGTTGGTTTTGCCAGGTGAAATGCCAGCAGTGTTCTTATGGCTCCAACAGATTTGATCCATTCTTAGATTTAAGTCTTGAGATATTCAAGGCAGATTCTTTGCAAAAAGCACTTGCGAATTTCACTGCTGCAGAGTGGTTGGATGGTGGGGAGAGGCAATACAATTGTCAACGATGCAAGCAGAAAGTTAGGGCTCTCAAGCAGCTGACAATTCATAAGGCACCATATGTGCTAACAATTCATCTTAAGCGGTTCCATCCACTCGATCCTTGCCAAAAGATTGAAAAGAAGGTTCAGTTTGGTTGTGAGCTGGACTTGAAACCTTTTGTTAGTGACTCATATGTAAGCAATGTTCTTTTTTTAAGTTATATGTTATCTCACTTTCTGTGCAAATATCTCTTTGTTGTTATTCCAAAACTTGTGTTGGATAAGATGGAAAAATCATGGCCCTAATACTTGTTTTGCCTGTGGAAGGATTATTATGTTTAAAAGGACAAGCTTAGCAGATTTTTCACAGTTTTTTGTTTCAAAATATTTCCTATGCTGTTTGACTGCCTTCTATTTCTATCTGTAACTTATAATATGGTTATGTTACACTTCTTACTTTCAACTTCCTTCTGTTTAGCAGGATGGGGATGTGAAGTACTCTCTTTATGGGGTTCTGGTTCATTCTGGTTCCAGCACTCATTCTGGCCACTATTATTGCTGTGTTCGCACTTCGAATAACATGTGGTATACCTTGGATGACAACCGGGTAATGAAAATATGCCTATCTAATTTTCTTTTTTCCAGTGCTATGGTTTTTGCAATTCTTGGCAATGTACTGAGAAAGTGAGAAGTAGTCAGTGTTTCTAGAGATGGGGGAACTAGAAAGAAGAGTAAATATTACATTGTAGAATAGCATTTCATTTTTTGAACTCTATTTAGTCTAATCATAATGGTTACCTATTTGGAATTTGACATTATTGTTGCGTCAAGGTTTGTTTGTTTGTTTGTTTTTGGTGATTGGGTGTTGTCTTCCCTTGCAACTCTGAGATACCTCCAAATTCTTCGCTGAGTTTGGTTTTTTGTTCTTAGAACTAGACAAGTACTGCTGCTTTTATGCACAGAAGTCTGATGAATTACATCAACATCAACAACACCTTTATCCAAAAAAAAAACTTGTGAATTATTCTATTGATGAATTATATGCTATGAAAATAAACCGCATAACTTGTGAATTATTGTATTGGTGACTATTTTTTGGAGGAACACTATCATGAAGCCACACTAGGCTGCCATATTCTTGCCTCATATAAGTCACTAATCATTTTAACACATTTTTCTCTGTTACAACAGGTGAGTCATGTCAGTGAGCGTGAAGTTTTAAATCAGGAAGCTTACATTTTGTTTTATGTCCGTGATAGAAAAAGTTTTATTCCAAGGAAGCCTGTGAACATTGTTAAGAAGGACATATTAGCTGAAAACTTGATGCAAGGTAAAATTCCTGTAGCGGAACTTTCTCCCAAGGCCCAGCAGCCAGTGGACTCACCAGAAGGGCTCTTTGCTACTAAACCAGAACTTGAATGCATGTCGTCATTGGATCACTCCAGAAAAGACTATGTTGTTCCTAGTAATCTACAAAGTTTTGTTGCACCATCTGGATGCAAAATTGATATGTGCAATCATAATGAAATTTCAAAAGAGGGCATGAAAGATTCTACTGCTATTGTGCCAACCTTCAATAATCCCCAGATATCTACCGGTAAACATGCAAATGACGGAACATCTTATTCTCTGGAGGTAAATAATTCCAAGTACTCTCACTACCCTCATTGTGCTAAAATGGTGCTACTTTAGTTTTCTTGAATACTGATATGTGAATCCTCTTTTAGAAGAAATTTGAAGCAAAAGTTGATGTTGCTGCACCTCAAGATTCAAAGTCAAACGACACTAGGACCGAATGCTCAGGGAATCCGTTGAAGCGCAGCTTTAGTGGACCGAATCTTTTCCAAGAAATTGCTACCGAGAAATCCAAGTTTAAAAGGGTTAAGTTAGATTAATCTAGCTCTGGGAACCCGCCATTTAGGATATGATATCTACAACTGATTGCCTTCTATCGTCTGTGGGCTTTTTGTAGCAATTATCGATTTGTCAAACGCTGAAAGTGCAGTGAAGAGAGCACCTTGTTCTTTTTTTGCAGGACAAAAATTTTGTTTGCATGAATATTTTTTTGTCTTTGGGGCCGAGCTGCAGTGTGATGGGTTTTCTATACAGTGGTGTTCCTGTTGGGCAATTCTCCTTATAGACAACAATTAGCAGTACGTTCCAGAAGTGAAAAATGTAACCCTTTGTGTTTCTGTTGTAGTTGCTGCTCGTAGTTGCCCGGAAATTTTGTTTATGAGTTTTATATTTTCATGACATTTTGTACTTATGTTGCTTCTTGCTTCAGTTGTTTCTTAATTTCTCTTTCTTTTTGTTGGTTTTAATAGATCTCACATTCTCTTGTTTCTAGTTCACAACATTTGTGTTACATCATAGTGAATTTGTTTCTTACAAAGTAAACTGTTCTTTTTTAACCTTGTGTCCTTCTACGCTATACTATGTAGTAAAAACAAGTTGTTTTGTGTAACAGCCCGTTGTACACCAGTATTGTTAACATTAATTATGATATTAAGCGCAGTTACAATCACAACAATTCATTTATAAAATCAAATCAAATCATAAAATCACAATAGATATTCATAAATGAAATCATAAATCATAAAATCACAATAGGGGAAAGTTTTTCCTATAAAAGAAAACCACAATGCAAGAACTTTATCACTCACTGGTTTGAAGTTTGAACGAGAGGTGTGTGTAGGGTTTAATATTAGCCACCCTTTAACTAATACTCCTATTTTGCCGAAGCCAAAAACCTTGTCACACACACACACATACCACCACAGTTGTCTTCTCTTTCCCACTTTCGCCGTGTTTCCACTTCGTAATCAGAAATCGAAGCTTTCTCAATATTCAAGAATGAAGGATAGTTTCTTGATCCAAACGGAAACTATGAATCCACCTAATGCTTCACCTGATAACATTCTCTCTGAACCTCGACCACCTTGTTCACCTTCCAAGAAGCACGACGGTTCCGAATTATCCGACTATGGCTTGGATCCGGAGCTCAGCTTCGGGATTACCTTTCCAACAATAGTGAGTTTCTTTTCTTCTTCACTCAAATATTTCTTTTCTTTCTTACGGCCTTAGAAACTCGGTGTGGGGTTCACGCGCCGTTTGAAAATTCGGCATTCAAATTAGATTACGCTTATGCGTTTCTTTTTTTTTTTCGGTTTGTGTCCTTGCTACTCTTTTTCCCGGGTCATGCAGTTTTTTTTTTTTTTTTGTATAGCAAAAAATTTAAGTGGGGTTAGACACCGGTTTCCCACTAGGGTCAGGGAAGACCACCCAACCTCTTTGAGGATTTTTGGGAGGGATTACATATCATCCACCAACAAAGTCCTCACATTGGCCAGCGGGGTTTGAACCCACGCCCTTGAGGGGTATGGACCAAACCCTTAGGCTTTGTTTGGGAAGGGAATGAAGGAAATTGGAGGGGAGGAGAAGGAAAGGGATCCAAAGGGGAGGGATGGGAAGGGAAGGAAGGAAATTGGAGGGTATTCCCTCCCCTTGTTTGGGAGTTAAAAAAATGGTAAGGGAGGAAAATAGAGAATCAATGTGAAATTTTTACAATTTTACCTTTTTTCTAAAATTAATATAATTATAATATTTGACAAATGAATTAAATTTAAAATTGCTAAGCAAAATTATTTATGTATTTTTCACACTACTAAAAAAGATCATATTTTTAACAAAAATTCTATGTTGAAAATGTCAAAAATTATGTCAAAAAAATATTTTTCCGTCGGAAAACTTTTCATCGAAGGCGATGGAATTTTTATCCGATGAAATATTTTACAAAAATAAAATTTCAGTCAAAATCTTCTACGAAATTTAGTTTTCGTCAAAAGATTTGACGAAAATGATTCATTAAATATTTTAGACAAAAAAAAATTCCATCAAAAGTTTTGATGGAAAAAAGAATTCCTTCAAAAATGTTAACAAAAAATTTTTCATCCAAAATCTTCGATGAAAATGTGTCTCAATGAAAATTTCAATGAAAATATTTTTTCAAAAATTTTGAGGGAAATGCTTTTGTAAAAATTTCGACAGAATTTAGATTCTGTAAAGAATTTCGACGGAATATTGTTTTTGTCAAAAATTTTGACGAAAATGTGTTCCGTTGAAAATTTTGATACAAATGTTTTTTATCGAAAATTTTGCTAAAAATATTTTTCTTAGAAACATTTCGATGGAAATCTGTTTCGTCAAAAATTTTGACAAATTTTTTTCGTCAAAAAGTATAACGAAAATATTTTCGTCGGAAACTTTTGACTGAATTTGAATTCTGTGAAGAATTTTGACGAACTTTTGTTCGTCGAATTTTTTGATAGAAATATTTTGCGTAAAAACTTTTTTCGAAATTTTTTCAATAGAAATGATTTTCGTTAAAAATTTTGATAGATTATTTTTTCTGTCAAAATTTTTTATGGAAATATTTTCTGTCAAACATTTTTTTACAGAATTGTGTTCCGTTGAAAATATTGATGGAAATGCTTTTGAATCGAAAAAAACTGATGGAAATATTTTGCGTCGAAAATTTTCGTTAAAATGTGTTTCGTTAAAAATTTAAACAGAAATTTTTTTGTCAAAAAGTTTAACGAAAACATTTCCGTCGAAAACATTCGACGGAATTTGAATTCTGTAAAGAATTTTGAAGAAATTTTTACTGACAAAATTTTTCGATGGAAATGTGTTTCTTTGAATATTTTGATGAAAATATTTTTTGTGAATTTTTTTGATGAATATGTGTTTTTGTGAAATGTTGAGGGAAATATTTTGACGAAATTTAGATCTTGTAAAGAATTTTCACAAGAATTTTGTTGAGGAAACCCTTTGCTGAATTTTCTACGCTTTTCAGAAAACCTTGCTGTCTTATAAAATAAGTATAAAATCGAAAATGCTTGCGATAAAAAATATTCCAAGCTTCTGTAAAACTAGGCATCCGGGGCATCGCGTACATATAAATTATGTACGATTCGGAGGTGAATAGCCCCACGGAACAGGACACGTAAAACGCTTGTGAATTCTGTCCGTTTTCTGGAACAGGCTGTAGGGCGAAGCTTATAACAATTTGTACAGATTTCGTATAGAGATGAAACCTGCACAGTTTGAAAGTACATTCCCGGGGCTTCGCGTGCATATAAAATAATAGTAAATCGGAGTTCGTTTACCCCTTGAAACATGACACGTAAAGTGGTTGTAAAACTGGTAAAAATTCAGCACTTAGTTAAAAATTCTCTTTGCAAAACGTTTTTCTGATTTTTCCAAAACAGTCGCTGTTCATAAAGGTTCAGGGTAAAATAGAGATGATAAAGTCTACAGTCATCCAAGAGTACCAAAATATAAAGCATTACAGTCATCCAACACTCAAACAGTAACAGCAAAAGTCCATGCATCAGCAAGCAACAGCAAACTTCACTCCTTCAAGTGCTTTTACGTACTCCTGCCATTTGGGAAAATAGCAGCCCCAAAGGGGTGAGAATAATCCCAGAAGTGTGGCAACAAAACCAGTAATATAACAGTATTAACTAGGCACAAAATCATAAACAG
Organism: Gastrolobium villosum; assembly: GCA_032173675.1. Taxonomy (NCBI): domain Eukaryota; kingdom Viridiplantae; phylum Streptophyta; class Magnoliopsida; order Fabales; family Fabaceae; genus Gastrolobium; species Gastrolobium villosum. Next base: position 24,229 of record JAVKPL010012800.1, on the reverse strand, counting down.
TCACTTCAACATATCCTTGTTCCTTTTCCTTTTTCCTTTTCATCATATTCATATATATAGCGCATATAACGCCTTTCCTTTTCATCATATTCATATATTGCGTATATAACGCCTTTCCTTTGCGCTTTTAGCACCGTCGTGCGCGCACTTCACAGTGGAATCAAATATCCCTTGGCACCTGAGCTCCATGTGGATTCCAACTGTGGGCCTATGCGGACTGATGCCAAGTGTCCCATACCCCGGTACCTTGGGGATGCCTATATGATGCTTGCTCAAACACATGGTCCTGTACATAACTATTCTAAAACAAGGCCTATATGATCTTGATACATGCATGTCATGCTATGCTTTCACACACAAAGCGTAAAAATGCGGTATGATGTAAGATGCATGCTTATATACCTTTCATATAGCCATCACGGCACATATACTTTTCATATGCGTTATGCTGCCACATAACGTCTTTACCTCATAATCATATAGCCATCACGACACATTTTTGGCAGTTTCCTTTCATCATAATGGAACATAATACTTTTACGGAATATGGAGCATCATGTCACAATTTTATACCAGTAGTCAATAGTCACATTAGGTAATATCGCCTGACACTTACCTCGTGTCTTTAACATTCTTGTCAAACATCACCAATCCACATATCAATCAAACATTCCAAAGAGCTAGGATCTTGTGCACCTAATCAAATAGATACATATACATATGCAATCAGAATTTATTTCATGCTATTCCAATATTTCACCAACAAGTCCTAGGCTTCTATTTCATGTACCTTCATCGAATTGAAGTGTTTTTAGTGCCAATATTAGATACTGCCCTAAGAATAATATTATCCCTTGCTTGAACTACCATTTTTCCACTGTTTACATCATAAGAGGGTTCGGTTTTTAAGGCTCCTCTAAAAGAAATAATATTCTGACTTCATCTCATCTTAAATGAATTTATACAGCAACAAAATCTACATTTTTTCCTAGGTTCCCACATGCATACATATACGGTTTTCAAGCTTTCATTCCTAACAATATTCTGCCTTATAAAAGAGTTACCAATGATTAGATACAATCAAATTCCAAGGTTCCAACCAAGGCAGAATCGGTTAACAAAAAGATTAAAGATTTCAATTCTCATTCTCATCTAAACTATATATGGTGCGCTAGGATGGACTAACAAGCATGCTGTAAATTAGTTTGATGCATGTAGAGCTGAGTATGATGCAGTCCCACAAAACAGTCCACCATATTCACAAAGACACTATTTCCATACTAACAAATCGGGTTTAGGGGCTAGCATGCACTAGGTTCATGACTCTTATTCATATTTCCAACCTTACACTTTATGGTGTGCTAAAAATACAAGCTGTCCCAAAGTTCCAAGTGAGCCATATACTATGCTCATATAACATAATTTTAGCTTGCATACATCAACCACTAATGTTGTTTTAAAAGACAGAATTAATGGATGGACAGTGGCGAAAGAAAACGGTCCATTATATGCAAATACCAACCGAAACAATGGATGGAGGAGGTAAGTGTTCGAACTAGGATTACCTCTAGAAAGCCCACAAGGTTCACGTTAGTGACAAGTGCAGCACCTCCACTAACTGTGCTCCACGAAGAACCAGTCCAGCCCTCCTAGGTGATGACCGAGTGTACAGAGAGAATGAGTGAAAGATGAGAATCAAGATTGAATCGTGCAGCATATGGAGGTTCCTCTTATGTCTCAAGGTTTTGGTCTATAACCACATCAAAACAGAAAGATGCTTCCATGAAGGTTGGACGAGGTGTTTAGGAATGAGGAGGAAATGAATGTTGCACCTTCTTGTAAGGTGATCTCGGCCAACAAGGAAAAAGGGGAGATGAGGTTAGGTGTCTTATGCCCTGCTCATGAGTTCAAGGCTGAGAAATAAGAAGGATGACTAGAGTTTCCTTAAGGTCCCTTCTAAGTCTGCTCTCGGTCAAGGAAGGATAAGAGTGTGTATGGAGTTGTTGGTTTCACTCAATGATGTCCATAGTTCAGGGAAAAAGGATACAACTTCCTTCTAGACTTCTTCATAAACACTTACGGTTAGGGAGTGAGGAAAAGGGTTGGTTTCTGTTTTGGAAAGTTAATTTTAACCTATAATGCCTATTCTTCCAGCGCAAAGGAATGGAAGAGAAGGGAACATGAAGGCTGGTTATAAAGACAATCACAAGTCAGAAGATGAGCTTGAGTCTCCTCTCCTTGGAGCACGCAAAAGGGAAGAGGTTGGGGAAGTTTTCTGCTCAATGCAGACCGATCACAATGCCTCATTGGATGCATGTAAAATAATGCTAAGCTAAGTCATCAAAAGTGACAAACATCTGCCCCTTACTTTTGCCCAAGGCAACGCATGCTACTAGGGAAATGATGGCTGAATTGGTTGACAAACAAGGACATGATCAGAGGCTGCAAGGTATCAGAATTCTGAGCATGCTAGATCTGTGTGGGGGCTGTCCAAGTCAGAATCAGAGGATGAGAAGCTTTGGTCAACTCAATGGTTGTATGTTTAGAATGAATGCACAAGGTTCCTCTTCCCAAGTGATCAGAGATCCCACTTGTTCAGACGCACAAGGAAGGGAAAGGCTAAGAGATTTCTGCCTATTCCCTATCATGCAGATCTGTCCTCTCTCCCTCCAAAGGCTGCATGATGACAAGGCTGCCTGACACAAGCTACCAGCCTGCTCACTGTCCATTTCAGCGCAGCACAAGGGTCAAGCATGTGACATAAATTAGGTGCAAGTGTGATAAGTGAGCTGCAAAAGCAAAGGAGCTTAAACCAAGGTCTGTTCAAGCGCACAAGGCTGGAGGGCTTGATGGTGATGGATGAGAGTATGCAGCAGCTTTTTCCCTTCACATGTTGCAAGGAGGCGTGATAAGCAAAGCAAGAGGACATCAACCAAGAACCAAGGACTACTCATGCGCACAAGGTTGGAGGGCTTTGATGGTGATAGGTGAGAGAGGCTTGGTCAAACATGCAGAACCTATTCTTCACACTGTCCACAGCGCTTCAGACTTGTATATGTGTGCAAGCAACAAAAGTTCCCTCCACCCAATGCTCCATGCGCATGAAGAGATAAGGGGTCATGTGAAAGAGTGCCTAGAGTGGATACATATGGAAGGAAACACACTCAAGGGTCCCACGGTTGTACAATGTGGCAGTAGGCTGCGCACATGCAGGCTAAGTTTTTATTTGAACAATTAAACACACAAAGAAGGAGCTGTGTGCAGCCAAAAAAACGCAAGAGGGAAGGGAATTTTGGGTTGCTTAAAGTCATGGGTTCTAGGGCCCAAGTTCAAAATAGAAAAAATGGGTTCAAGACATAGGTCCAATTGTTTTCTTATCTAGGAATTTATCCAACCCTTCTAATTTTTATGCACCTCAAATTATTTACTAAAGATTTACTCCTTACTTAAAATTAATGGTATGCTTTTAAATGAGTACTCATATAATTCTAAATAACACTATGCGTCCTATATGTTATAATTACATTATTCCTATAACTAAAATTTCACATGCATAGAATAAGTATTTAACTTCCATGGTAATACCAATAAATCCCTAAATTAAATTTTAATTCCGTTCTAGAGCAAACATATATATATATATAATCCGCATATACGTATTCTACCCTATTGCTAATTGCAATTTTAATAGGTTCTTAATTAGACGGGATGTTACAGAATGTTTTTTTCCGTAAAAAATTTATGTAAGTGATTATGACAAAATTTCTTACGTATCTAATTTCGTGTTTAGTGTTGAAGGAAGTTTTTAGACATATATGATTTTTATCAAAGATTTCATCACTATTTTTTACGAAATATTTTCCGTTGATAAATTCTGTCGGTATTTGAGACTTTTCTAATAATGTCACATTTAAAAATGATTTACATTTATGTAGTTTTCAAATTTTAATGCAAAGGGTAGATAAGTAATTTTTAAAATTTTTTCCCTCAAACCCTCCAAATTGAGTGAACTTAAATTTTTTGAAGAAGGGGGATTTTGGAGGGTTTAATAAAACCCCCCAAAACCTTTCCCTCATTTTTTCTAACTCTCAAACAAGGGAAGGGCTTCCTAAAACCCATCCCTTCCCTTCCCTTCCCCTCCTAAAACCATCTCCCAAACAAACCCTTAGCCAACTGTGCCCACCTTTGTTGGCCAGCTTTTTATTATTATTATTATTATTATGCCAATCTATGTGAAGGGTATCAACTCTTTTTCCCCTCCACATTAATGCCTATATCATATTGTCAGTGAAAGCTTCTCGTGTTGTTGACGTAGATCTAGTTATATGTTGTGGACAATATTCAACTATTTGTATTCTTAATCCTCCGATTTTGTTTTGGTCTTGAATTCAAATTTTGTTCTACTATTGCGTTTTATGATCATTTTTAATTTCCCCATTTTGCGTGATAGCTTTGGTATTTGTATTATTTGGGCTTTACTATCTCTATAGGCTCTGTTAAAGAAAAGGATGATAATTATAATTTTCAGGGAGCTGGGTTGAAAAATCTTGGAAACACATGTTTTCTCAATTCGGTGCTGCAGTGTTTGACATATACGGAGCCACTAGCTGCATACCTGCAAAGTGGCAAGCATAAAAGTTCCTGTGAGCAACTCCCCACTTTTTCCATTTTTTTCATCCTCTAGTGTGACACTATCCAGATTATGTTCATGGTGATATTTAATTTATTGTTCACTTTTTCTTTGGTTTACTTGACGCTGTTAAAAGAGAAAAGTTGAATATGGTTATGTTTTCATAATTTCTCCTGTTAGTTAGCAATGGTGCATATGTATGTGTGGAGAAAGTTTTTGTTATATTGATATGTAATTATATTTTATGATAATTGTAGGCCACATTGCTGGATTTTGTGCTCTGTGTGCAATACAGAATCATGTGAGGAGCGCACTGCAATCAACTGGGAGAATATTATCACCAACGGATCTTGTTAGGAATCTACGCTGTATCCTTATGTTCTAAGTTTGATTTATGAATGAGCAATTAAGGTTCATTTTTTGTTCTCTTGTTGTTTTAGACATTTGATAAGAATTAGGCCACCTTTGTAAAATATTCTTCTTCCTTTTCCTATCTTTCTGTGCTTTTAGTGCATGAATTCCTTTGAGGAATTAAGGTTCGTTTTTTATTCGCTTAAAATTTGTATTTCCTGACATAAGATCAGGCATATCACGAAATTTCCGAAAGGAAAGGCAGGAAGATGCGCATGAGTATATGGTTAACTTACTTGAGTCGATGCATAAATGCTGCCTCCCTTCTGGAGTACCAAGTGAATCACCTGGTGCTTACGAAGAGAGTTTTATTCATGAGATCTTTGGTGGTCAACTCCGGAGTCAGGTAATTGTTTCTTGATTAGTGGTGGAATTTTTAAGAGTGATATCATTACTAATGGAGGTTCAAAATGGTTCAGTTGGCATCTAATAAAATCTGAGAATCTATATGAAATATAAAACCATTAATATGGCATTCACCTAACAACTTAAGATTTTGGGTTGAATTAGTTCTTTACACTTTGATGTACGATTACTCTTTTACAACAACTCAAATAGTTTTTTGGTTGGTTTTGCCAGGTGAAATGCCAGCAGTGTTCTTATGGCTCCAACAGATTTGATCCATTCTTAGATTTAAGTCTTGAGATATTCAAGGCAGATTCTTTGCAAAAAGCACTTGCGAATTTCACTGCTGCAGAGTGGTTGGATGGTGGGGAGAGGCAATACAATTGTCAACGATGCAAGCAGAAAGTTAGGGCTCTCAAGCAGCTGACAATTATAACACCTCATATATTTAAATGTGAATTTTTATATTATATTGTGAAATTAAAGTTGGTGGATTAGTGAAAATCCAAGGATTATGGCCAAAAGGGGCAAAAAGGGCAAAATGGTAATTTGCCAACCGTGTATTATGAGGCATAAATACTGAGTTAGAGATTTCAAATGACAAAAGTAATACTGGAAATAGAATCAGGGCGAAAAATTGAGTGAATAGGCAAATTTGGGAAAAATTGATGAATAGTGATTTTTAAGTGTTAAATACTGTGGTGTGAGTGTACCGATAGGTGTGAAATTTTTTTCAAGATTTTGGAGAAATAAAAATATGTCATGGACTGGAAAAATATGTAGATTAAGAATTTATGATCGGAATTTTTATTGGGATTAAAGTTAGATCGCGTGTGGGACCCGTGTGACCGAAGTCACTTGGCCCCACCCTCCTTTTCTTCTTTCTTCCTCCTCTTTTCTTCTCCTCATTCGCGCGCCCTTCCCTGTAAGAACCCCAAAACACCATTTTCTTCACATTTCTTCCATCTCTTCATTTCTTCACCGAATCGCTTGATTTTGGTGTTGAAATATATTGTAAACAACCTTCCAAAGCCATTGGTAACACTTAGAACCCTTGAATCCATCTCCTTGGCCGCGTTTTTGGCAAAATCAGATTCGAACCACTTGGGTTCTTGGAGTTTTCTTGGAGTTTTGATCTTCTAATGGTTTAGTGAAGCCTTGGTGGTGATCATACAACGCATTGTGAGTATATTTGTGGTATTTTATGGATGGATTCATAGATCTAGGAATTTATGCTTTAAACCTTCAATTTTAGACGTGTGATGATAGAGAGCCCAAATGGAAAAATGCTATTAGATGAAAAGGCCTTAGAATCATGCTTGTAAGCTAGAAATGCTATGTTAAATTTTGGTGAAAAATATAGGTTTTTAACTTAGGCGAATTTGAGGAAATTTTCATGAAAAATGAGTTTTGGTGTAATTTTGGATTTAATGATTGTTGTAGGGTGCCTCACACGGACGTGGTTGTGAAAAGTTGATTGGGAGCATACGTTTGGAACGGATTGCTCGTATTGAGGTAAACTCTTGGAACTTGGGTTTAATCCCTAGTATGCTCCACCACACCTAGTGGAAGGTAGTGGTTGGATGATGTGGTTATGACATGGTGTGATTGTGTGCTTGTATGCATATTGCTTGTATTATGTGAAAATTGTTTGGTCACTGGCCAGTTGACTTGTGTTGGTTTGGACATCCGCTGGGTTCATCCTACGGGAGAATGCCAGTTGGAGATGCCATGGTGTTGACTCTGGGAGCGACATCAGGATGATCCAAGCGGGGGACGTCCGCCGGATAGGGCTCATGAGGAGTTCCGGTTGGGTATTTCCATGGAGTCTTCTCAACCATGGGAGAGGCGCCAGGACTGTCTCGGGAGTTATATGATGGAGTCCTTGAACACGAATCCACGAGTGGATGTTCTTGGGTGTCTCCAGTTGGATGATGATATTGTTTTACTTGCATATTGCATGATATCATATTTATACATTTTAGTGAGCCATGGAGTGGAGAGAGCCTCTAGCTCCATTGGTTTACTGAGATATATCCGTATATCTCACCCCGTGTTTGGGGGACCACATTTCAGGTCACTATGAGCCGGGAGGAGCTTCGGGCAAGAAGCCCGTATAGTGGACATTGGATTGGCATGCGGTGCATTAGGATTGCATGACATTTTGGAGGAGGACTATTGGATTGCACATGGCATGACATTAGTATTTTGAGACTTAGGTCATGAACATATTGCATGATGTTATTTCCATGCTTTTGGTGGTGTTCATGATTATATGCTAAGTCTTGTTTATGGTTTATTCTTAATGGCATGGATAACTGTATATTTTGAGTGAGCATGGGACTTGTCCATTGCCACATTCATAGCCTTGAAGTCTTGGTATTCATGTTGTAAAAATGGTCCATATTTGTATGTAAATGGCCATTATTTGAGGACTTTGTAAATGATGTTGAATCTAAGGAAAATGCATGATGGAAGGGCCTAGAGCCTACATTAGGACATGATTATGTGTTGTGTGGAGTACCAAGGGGTTAGGGATGGATTACACACCCTTTTTGGGGCTTAAAACTGCTATAATCTGTCATTTTGCTGCATAGTAATCGATTACCCAAGCATGGTAATCGATTACCATGCAACAGGGGACGAAAAAATTGGCTACTGTCTTCACTGGTAATCGATTACTGGCCTTTGGTAATCGATTACCATGTGAGGTAATCGATTACCCAAAGTTGGTAATCGATTACCAGAATAGAGGATTGAGAAAATTGGCTACTGCCTCATTTTTGACAGGTGGTAATCGATTACCACCCACTGGTAATCGATTACCACAGTGTAAATTTCGAAAATTTAGGTTTTTCTAGACTAAAAGAAAGGGGCTTAACTTGATGGGTAGAACTCCAAATGGTACGTGGTTTGAAACCACGCGTAGACAACTTAAAGGACTATAACTTGGTAAAATGTGAGAGTAAGATGGTGAGTTTAACTGAATTGAATAAAAAGAAGGATGAATGTTGTTAGCAAAATGTATGCTTCCGCGTATTGCATTTACAATTATAGTGTTGTTTTAATTGATTACGGAAAAAGTGTTGATGTAAGAAAAGGAATGTGTTAAAAGAAAAATTTGCCCGTAAATTAATTAACCCAATCACTGTGATTGTAACTGCGCTTAATATCATAATCAATGTTAACAATACCGGTGTACAACGGGCTGTTACAACAATTCATAAGGCACCATATGTGCTAACAATTCATCTTAAGCGGTTCCATCCACTCGATCCTTGCCAAAAGATTGAAAAGAAGGTTCAGTTTGGTTGTGAGCTGGACTTGAAACCTTTTGTTAGTGACTCATATGTAAGTAATGTTCTTTTTTTAAGTTATATGTTATCTCACTTTCTGTGCAAATATCTCTTTGTTGTTATTCCAAAACTTGTGTTGGATAAGATGGAAAAATCATGGCCCTAATACTTGTTTTGCCTGTGGAAGGATTATTATGTTTAAAAGGACAAGCTTAGCAGATTTTTCACAGTTTTTTGTTTCAAAATATTTCCTATGCTGTTTGACTGCCTTCTATTTCTATCTGTAACTTATAATATGGTTATGTTACACTTCTTACTTTCAACTTCCTTCTGTTTAGCAGGATGGGGATGTGAAGTACTCTCTTTATGGGGTTCTGGTTCATTCTGGTTCCAGCACTCATTCTGGCCACTATTATTGCTGTGTTCGCACTTCGAATAACATGTGGTATACCTTGGATGACAACCGGGTAATGAAAATATGCCTATCTAATTTTCTTTTTTCCAGTGCTATGGTTTTTGCAATTCTTGGCAATGTACTGAGAAAGTGAGAAGTAGTCAGTGTTTCTAGAGATGGGGGAACTAGAAAGAAGAGTAAATATTACATTGTAGAATAGCATTTCATTTTTTGAACTCTATTTAGTCTAATCATAATGGTTACCTATTTGGAATTTGACATTATTGTTGCGTCAAGGTTTGTTTGTTTGTTTGTTTTTGGTGATTGGGTGTTGTCTTCCCTTGCAACTCTGAGATACCTCCAAATTCTTCGCTGAGTTTGGTTTTTTGTTCTTAGAACTAGACAAGTACTGCTGCTTTTATGCACAGAAGTCTGATGAATTACATCAACATCAACAACACCTTTATCCAAAAAAAAAACTTGTGAATTATTCTATTGATGAATTATATGCTATGAAAATAAACCGCATAACTTGTGAATTATTGTATTGGTGACTATTTTTTGGAGGAACACTATCATGAAGCCACACTAGGCTGCCATATTCTTGCCTCATATAAGTCACTAATCATTTTAACACATTTTTCTCTGTTACAACAGGTGAGTCATGTCAGTGAGCGTGAAGTTTTAAATCAGGAAGCTTACATTTTGTTTTATGTCCGTGATAGAAAAAGTTTTATTCCAAGGAAGCCTGTGAACATTGTTAAGAAGGACATATTAGCTGAGAACTTGATGCAAGGTAAAATTCCTGTAGCGGAACTTTCTCCCAAGGCCCAGCAGCCAGTGGACTCACCAGAAGGGCTCTTTGCTACTAAACCAGAACTTGAATGCATGTCGTCATTGGATCACTCCAGAAAAGACTATGTTGTTCCTAGTAATCTACAAAGTTTTGTTGCACCATCTGGATGCAAAATTGATATGTGCAATCATAATGAAATTTCAAAAGAGGGCATGAAAGATTCTACTGCTATTGTGCCAACCTTCAATAATCCCCAGATATCTACCGGTAAACATGCAAATGACGGAACATCTTATTCTCTGGAGGTAAATAATTCCAAGTACTCTCACTACCCTCATTGTGCTAAAATGGTGCTACTTTAGTTTTCTTGAATACTGATCTGTGAATCCTCTTTTAGAAGAAATTTGAAGCAAAAGTTGATGTTGCTGCACCTCAAGATTCAAAGTCAAACGACACTAGGACCGAATGCTCAGGGAACCCGTTGAAGCGCAGCTTTAGTGGACCGAATCTTTTCCAAGAAATTGCTACCGAGAAATCCAAGTTTAAAAGGGTTAAGTTAGATCAATCTAGCTCTGGGAACCCGCCATTTAGGATATGATATCTACAACTGATTGCCTTCTATCGTCTGTGGGCTTTTTGTAGCAATTATCGATTTGTCAAACGCTGAAAGTGCAGTGAAGAGAGCACCTTGTTCTTTTTTTGCAGGACAAAAATTTTGTTTGCATGAATATTTTTTTGTCTTTGGGGCTGAGCTGCAGTGTGATGGGTTTTCTATACAGTGGTGTTCCTGTTGGGCAATTCTCCTTATAGACAACAATTAGCAGTACGTTCCAGAAGTGAAAAATGTAACCCTTTGTGTTTCTGTTGTAGTTGCTGCTCGTAGTTGCCCGGAAATTTTGTTTATGAATTTTATATTTTCATGACATTTTGTACTTATGTTGCTTCTTGCTTCAGTTGTTTCTTAATTTCTCTTTCTTTTTGTTGGTTTTAATAGATCTCACATTCTCTTGTTTCTAGTTCACAACATTTGTGTTACATCATAGTGAATTTGTTTCTTACAAAGTAAACTGTTCTTTTTTAACCTTGTGTCCTTCAACGCTATACTATGCAGAAAAAACAAGTTGTTTTGTGTAACAGCCCGTTGTACACCAGTATTGTTAACATTAATTATGATATTAAGCGCATTTACAATCACAACAATTCATTTATAAAAATGCGAATAAACTTTTTCCGATTATTACGCAAGCAGTTGAAAACATAAAAAGCGTAATAATTAAAAGTTGTGACCCTAACAGTAAACTCTTGTGGAATACATATTTAAACTATTTTTATAGCTTACTTTACTTATTATAAGACACTAAGGGGTTCCCATAAACCCAATTAGCCAATTTCACACTTTTGGGTTTTCTACTCATCCGAACATGGTTCGGTCTCAGAATTTATGCGGACGCACAGTAAAAATCCAGTCCCTCATATCTTACTATCTTTCTTTCTTACTTAATTACCTTTCTAGAAAGCTATTACACGCTTGGTTCCGAGCTCGTTTGCTCCGGTTATCACCGTTTGAAGTTGGACAAGCAAAATTGCCAGTAACCCCAAAACAGCTCCAAACATCCCTCACTCTATGAATTACTGAACCGAATCCACTCATCCAATTGCTCTCAATATTTTACACCATAAAATAGACACCTCAATCTTAAATTTGATTTATCATACGCTTAATTCGACTAAGAAACGAAGCGGGAATAAAATTCCCAAAACTGGTCCAGAACAGCCCCCAAGTGCAGGGAAAAACAGGGCAGCTGTGTTCACTGACATCCACAGGGCTGCACACAACTCATAAAATTCTAATATTTTGATAAAATTTAGGGGACATCTCATGCTTCAAAACGGCGTATGGCACGTCCCTATCGGACCTCTATGGAGGGAGATATGCTCTCCCAAAGTTCGCCAAAGATCTGCCAATTCTACAGAAAATTCGCCAGAGTTTCCTTTGTTTTTCCTAAAGTCCCCAAATTTGCATAAGCTCATTCTAACCTCAAATGTACCTAATAATCCAATGGGTGGCACACACAAGGACTAGCAATGCATTGGGGCTCTTACAACCCAACACAGTTCATATTTATTACACAATATAGCTTACTTTATCATTTTTGACTTGTTTCAATCACTAAGGTCCCTTTACATGTAATTTCTCAACATAAGCATATAATCATAATCTAAAGTAGGCCTAAATCCCTTCCATCATAGTACATCATGCATCCATTGTACAATTACAGCATTTAACTTGCATGTTACGACTTACACCTTCAAACTTTAAATTAAACTTACAAATTCATACTTTAATTTACAACTTGAACATGAACTTTGAATGAAATAAACTACAATGATAATGCTCCATGACTCATCCTATGGGCCTCTTGCCCGCCACTCCTGTGCCACTGCTACCTCCTGAAATAAAGTCCCCAAGACGGGGTGAGATATACGAATATATCTCAGTAACCCAGAGGTTCTGGAGAAAACTCCGCCTAATGGCTCACTTCAATGCATAGCAATAATATAAAACAACATCACTTAAAACGGGATATAGCAAGGGATTTAGAGAAATTGGGGAATATCGGAATACAAAATACGATGAAGCGGGATGGTAGCTACCCATACCACGCAACATCCTCGGCATATATAAGCCTATGGGTCTCATCCAAGGTGTGTTCCAAGAACCACAACCAAGGTACCCCTTCCATCCATATACACCCGAGACATTGCTAGTGTGCTCCTATCCGGATCACACACCATGACCCTAGGACAACTGGAGCTCCCTCTCGGAGACCTATCCAATGGAAGTCCGAAACTACCCGAAGGCTAAATGTCTACTGGCCAGAGACTCGATACTGAAGTACCCACTGGGATAAATGCATGCATGCTCATGTTGTTCTACACAACTCATACACATTTCCTACCATCACCCTCAACGGGCATGGTGGAACACACAAGGGTAACAAGCCCCAGTACCAAGAGGTTACCTTAATTCATTCTTTCACTTTGCTCCGCAGCAACTTATTTCTCAGCTTGGTGCACAACAGAATGCCTACACAGAGGACATTCCCAATTACTTAAAATTCGACAACACATGCTAATTCACAATTTCACATGAATTGAACCAATACTTACCTCAATCCACTTCGTCCAGGACCAAGGGCAATCCACCGTTTCACGGTTCGGGATTCAAATTGACGTACGGCATCCTACACAACCATGTACAGCCATCAGAACACGTCAATTCCATCAACACGCTAAAAATCACAAAATCCGCCCCTTCCTCTTTGAAGGTTCGGCCATATTAGTGTTATTTTGAGATTTATTTTTCTAAATTTTCTTTCTCATTTTATTATGCTTCCTTAGGTTGCCAAGAGGCCAATTCAAGTGTCGTTTCGCCGTTTTACGTCTTTTATACATCGTTTTGCCTAATATTTTGCTCTATGTCAAAGTAGCCTCTCAACACCACCAAAAAAATTTCTATTGGTTTTTCAACCTTCCAACCACCACACAACCCATCTAATTATCATTTAACACATAGTACATCACTCAATTAATTTCCAACAACATTCATTCCCTAATTTTCCTTTAAAGGCCGAATTGTAACATAGGGAATTCCAAAGACTTTCACTCATTTTTAATCACTCCACACTTCATACAATCTTATTATATCAACCTATAATCATCCATAACTCACCAATCAAGTCCAACACAAAATCTCAAAATTCAAAGTCATGACCTCAAAAATTCACTAAGTTAAAAATCATATTTTTCACTTAAAATTTTCATGGCATTTCTAGCTTTAATACATCATTCTACGACATTATCATCTAATACACATTTTCCATTTGAGGTCTCTAACATCACACATCAAACATCAAAGTTTAGGGTTCATGAACATCAACCACAATCAAACCATGTAAATGGGATGAAAATATACTCACAACCAAGGCTAGATGCTACCCCAAGACTCCACCAAGCATTGAAGATCAAAAGCTCCATGAACATCCAATTTTCTTCAATTTTTCGCATCTGATTTAGGCCCAGATCTCCTCAAGGGCGCGGTTTCAAGGCCAAAGAATGGTACCAATGGCTTTAGGAGGTGTTTTCCATCAAGATTCAAGACAAAAATCGTTGGATTCAGTGGAGAAATGGCTAAGTTGTGATGAAATGAAAAATGGCACAAAAATGGGGGGAGGGGGCTGTTGTGCGCTGGTTTGGGGAGAAAGGAGGGAAGAGAAGATGATGAATAGGAAAAGGATGAGGTGGCTTAAGTGAAATGTGAGTGGGTGGGTCCCACGCGATTTAAAACTCATCCGATTTCCACTAAACGTCCATAAATTCCAAACCTATTTAGAAACTCTAATTCTTAACATTGACCATTCTCCTTTAATTATACTTGATTTGATGTATCCAGAGTTTTCCGGTCATTCGGAGAAAGCACTGTTTTAAGCTGTTACGCGCGCTGTTGGCACACTTCCCCAAACTGACTTAATTCCACCAAATTTTATCACAAATCTTATTTCCTAACTCTATAAACTATTTATAACTCATATTTAAAACCTAGAGTTCAAAACTCAGTCGGCACGTTTTACGGTGCAATCGTACCGCGGTATTTTTACCCGCGAAAAACACTATTCATTGATTTTTCTGAAACTGGTCTAATCCACTCAATTTTTCGTTCTGAATCCATTTCCAGGGTTATTTTTACCATATGAGACCTTCTACTCAAATTTATCTTCCTAGGGTTGTGTGTTGGCTAATTACCGTTTTGCCCTTTCTTTCTATTTTGGCCTAATCTTCATGATTTTCACTAGTTCTTCACTTAATATTTTAATACTTAATTTAGAATTTATTTGCTTTTAAGTTCAACAAGATATGGTCATGCTTGTTTTGATGTTCTGAGAGGGGCGTTTTCTTTTGGCGGTGGAGGTTTTGGGGTTGCTGTTCTATATTATTTCTGAGCATCAAACATCAATCCTTGATGGGTTTGGGAGTATTTGGTTCTGTTCTGGTTTTGACGCTCTTGTTCAACCATTTGGCGTCTCAGCAACCAAACACTGATGAGTTCTTTGTGTCTGAGTTCTTGAAGAAGATAGGGTTAACATCATCTCATGCCAACAACTTCTCTGGTTCTATTTTTTCATGGCAAGGGGTTTTCTGTGATGCCAATAAGGAACATGTTGTTGACTTAATGCTTTCTGATATGGGCCTCTCTGGCCTTATTCCTGATACCACCATAGGCAAGCTCAGCAAACTTCAGTCTTTGGATCTTAGCTACAACAACATCACTGGCTTACCTTCAGATTTCTGGAGTTTAAGCTCTCTCAAGAACCTTAACCTCTCCTCTAATCAGATTTTTGGTTCACTGACTAACAACATTGGCAACTTTGGTTTGCTAGAAAGCTTTGACTTGTCCAGCAACAGTTTCTCTGAGGAAATTCCTGAAGCTATTGGCTCCCTTGTGAGTCTGCAGATCCTCAAACTTGACCACAACAGGTTTGCACATAGCATACCCTCTGGGATTCTCAAGTGTCAATCTCTAGTTTCAATGGATCTTTCATCAAATCAACTTAATGGAACCCTTCCAGATGGTTTTGGTGCTGCGCTTCCTAAGCTCAAGACCATGAATCTTGATGGGAATAATATTTCTGGTCATATTTCAGATATCTCTGAGTTGAAATCCATTGTGAGTCTTAACATATCAAGCAATTCGTTTGAGGGTTCTGTCATGGGTGTGTTTCAGGAAAGGTTGGAGGTGGTAGACCTAAGCAGAAACAAATTTCAAGATGAATCCCACCTTGATTTTGTTCACTAAAAATAAGAAAAGAAAAAAAATCAAGCTGAATATCACCTCGATTTTTTTCAAGATTGTTGGGATAAATTTTAAATGTCCGTTTTTAATTTAATAGGTTTAGAAGTTTTGTTTTTAGGAATAAATGATGGTTAAGAGTTAGCCGTTTTCTACCAGTTTTGATTTTTTAGTTTCTTGTGTCATTCAGAATATAAACTAGTCATTTATGTCAATTATAAATTAATGAGGGTGTTATGTGTGGAGTTATGTTGGTCAGTTATGTTGGGCAAAAACAAATTTCAAGATGAATCCCACCTTGATTTTGTTCACTAAAAAATAGAAAAGAAAAAAAGAATCAAGATGAATCTCACCTTGATTTTGTTTTAGATTGATGGGATAAATTTTAAATGTCCATTTTTTATTTAATAGGTTTAGAAGTTTTATTTTTAGGAATAAATGATGGTTAAGAGTTAGTCAATTTCTAGCAGTTTTGGTTTTTTTAGTTTCTTATGTCAGTTAGAATATTAATGAGTCAGTTATGTCAGTTATAAAGTAATGAGGGTGTTATGTGTGGAGTTATGTTGGTCAGTTATATTGGGCAGAAACAAATTTCAAGATGAATCCCACCTTGATTTTGTTCACTAAAAATTAGAAAAGAAAAAAAAATCTCACATTGATTTTGTTTCAGATTGTTGGGATAAATTTTAAATGTCCATTTTTTATTTAATGGGTTTAGAAGTTTTGTTTTTAGGAATAAATGATGGTTAAGAGTTAGCCGTTTTCTAGCAGTTTTGGTTTTTTAGTTTCTTGTGTCAGTTAGAATATTAATGAGTCAGTTATGTCAGTTAGAATATTAATGAGTCAGTTATGTCAGTTATAAAGTAATGAGGGTGTTATGAGTGGAGTTATGTTGGGCAGAAACAAATTTCAAGATGAATCCCACCTTGATTTTGTTCACTAAAAAGTAGAAAAAAAAAATCTCACATTGATTTTGTTTCAGATACACTAACTTGTATAAAATAGAATAGTTTTACCCATAAATCAAATCATAAATCATAAAATCACAATAGATATCCATAAATGAAATCATAAATCATAAAATCACAATAGGGGAAAGTTTTTCCTATAAAAGAAACCACAATGCAAGAACTTTATCACTCACTGGTTTGAAGTTTGAACAAGAGGTGTGTGTAGGGTTTAATATTAGCCACCCTTTAACTAATACTCTTCTTTCGCCGAAGCCAAAAACCTTGTCACACACACACACCACCACCGTTGTCTTCTCTTTCCCACTTTCGCCGCATTTCCACTTCGTAATCAGAAATCGAAGCTCTCTCAATATTCAAGAATGGAGGATAGTTTCTTGATCCAAACGGAAACTATGAATCCACCTGATGCTTCACCTGATAACATTCTATTCAGTAGAAGGGTCGAACTCCACCCTGTCAAGAAACCATTCAAGGGCTTTTCCAAAGATTTTCACCTCGATACCCTAAACCCTTCCTCCTCCGAACCTCGACCACCTTGTTCACCTTCCAAGAAGCACGACGGTTCCGAATTATCCGACTATGGCTTGGATCCGGAGCTCAGCTTCGGGATTACCTTTCCAAGAATAGTGAGTTTCTTTTCTTCTTCACTCAAATATTTCTTTGCTTTCTTACGGCCTTAGAAACTCGGTGTGTGGTTCACGCGCCGTTTGAAAATTCGGCATTCAAATTATATTACGCTTATGCGTTTCTTTTCTTTCTTTTTTTCGGTTTGTGTCCTTGCTACTCTTTTTCCCGGGTCATGCAGTTTTTTTTTTTTTTTTGTATAGCAAAAAATTTAAGTGGGGTTAGACACCGATTTCCTACTAGGGTCAGGGAAGACCCCCCAACCTCTTTGAGGATTTTTGGGAGGGATTACATATCACCCACCCACAAAATCCTCACATTGGCCAGCGGGATTTGATGCCACGCCCTTGAGGGGTATGGACCAAACCCTTAGGCTTTGTTTGGGAGTTTGGAGGGGAGGGGAAGGAAGGAAGGGGATCCAAAGGGGAGGGAGGGGAAGGGAAGGAAGGAAATTGTAGGGTATTCCCTCCCCTTGTTTGGGAGATAAAAAAGTTGTTAGGGAGGAAAATGGAGGATCATGAGAAATTTTTACAATTTTATCTTTTTTCTAAAATTAATATAATTATAATATTTTAAAAATGAATTAAATTAATAATTGCTAAACAAAATTATTTATGTATTTTTCACACTACTAAAAAAGATCACATTTTTAACAAAAATTTCGACAAAATTTTTTTCGTCAAAAATCATAATGAAAATATTTTCGTCGAAAACTTTTGACGGAATTTGAATTCTGTGAAGAATTTTGACGAATTTTTGTTCGTCGAATTTTTTGATAGAAAAATTTTCCGTAAAAACTTTTTACGAAATTTTTTCAATAGAAATGAGTTTCGTTAAAAATTTTGACAGAATATTTTTTCTGTCAAAATTTTTTATGGAAATATTTTCTGTCAAACATTTTTTTACAAAAATGTGTTCCGTTGAAAATATTGATGGAAATGCTTTTGAATCGAAAAAATTGACGAAAATATTTTTCGTCGAAAATTTTCGTTAAAATGTGTTTCGTTAAAAAATTTGACAGAAATTTTTTTGTCAAAAAGTTTAACGAAAATATTTCCGTCGAAAACATTCGACGGAATTTAAATTCTGTAAAGAATTTTGAAGAAAATTTTTCTGACAAATTTTCGATGGAAATGAGTTTCATTGAAAATTTTGATGAAAATATTTTTTGTGAATTTTTTTGATGAATATGTGTTTTCGTGAAATGTTGAGGGAAATATTTTGACGAAATTTAGATCATGTAAAGAATTTTCACAAAAAAAAAAAAATTTAGTCAAATTTTTTTACAAAAATTTCTTTATTCACAAATTTTGATGGAAATGTTTTTTCTAAAATATTTTGACGTAATTGTTTTACGTCGAAACTTTTCGATAGAAATGTGTTTTTTCAAAATTTTGGACGAAAATATTTTCATGGAAAGCTTTGACGGAATTTAGATTCTATCAATAATTCTGGTTGAATGTTTTTTTCCGTAAAAAATTTATGTAAGTGATTATGACAAAATTTATTACGTATCTAATTTCGTGTTTAGTGTTGAGGGAAGTTTTTAGACATATATGATTTTCATCAAAAATTTCATCACTATTTTTTACGAAATATTTTCCATTGATAAATTCTGTCGGTATTTGAGACTTTTCTAATAATGTCACATTTAAAAATGATTCACATTTATGTAGTTTTCACATTTTAATGCTAAGGGTGGATAAGTAATTTTTAATATCTTTTCCCTCAAACCCTCCAAATTGAGTGAACTTAAATTTTTTGAAGAAGGGGGATTTTGGAGGGTTTAATAAAAAACCCCAAAACCTTTCCCTCATTTTTTTTAACTCTCAAACAAGGGAAGGGCTTCCTAAAACCCTCCCTTCCCTTCCCTTCCCCTCCTAAAACCATCTCCCAAACAGACCCTTAGCCAACTGTGCCCACCTTTGTTGGCCAGCTTTTTATTATTATTATTATTATTATGCCAATCTTTGTGGTCTATTATTCTTTAAAGTGATTTCACATTTATGTGAAGGGTATCAACTCTTTTCCCCTCCACATTAATGCCTATGTCATATTGTTAGTGAAAGCTTCTCGTGTTGTTGACGTAGATCTAGTTATATGTTGTGGACAATATTCAACTATTTGTATTCTTAATCCTCCGATTTTGTTTTGGTCTTGAATTCAAATTTTGTTCTACTATTGCGTTTTATGATTATTTTTAATTTCCCCATTCTGCGTGATAGCTTTGGCATTTGTATTATTTGGGCTTTACTATCTCTATAGGCTCTGTTAAAGAAAAGGATGATAATTATAATTTTCAGGGAGCTGGGTTGAAAAATCTTGGAAACACATGTTTTCTCAATTCGGTGCTGCAGTGTTTGACATATACGGAGCCACTAGCTGCATACCTGCAAAGTGGCAAGCATAAAAATTCCTGTGAGCAACTCCCCACTTTTTCCATTTTTTTCATCCTCTACTGAGACACTATCCAGATTATGTTCATGGTGATATTTAATTTATTGTTCACTTTTTCTTTGGTTTACTTGACGCTGTTAAATGAGAAAAGTTGAATATGGTTATGTTTTCGTAATTTCTCCTGTTAGTTAGCAATGGTGCATATGTATGTGTGAAGAAAGTTTTTGTTATATTGATATGTAATTATATTTTATGATAATTGTAGGCCACATTGCTGGATTTTGTGCTCTGTGTGCAATACAGAATCATGTGAGGAGCGCACTGCAATCAACTGGGAGAATATTATCACCAGCGGATCTTGTTAGGAATCTACGCTGTATCCTTATGTTCTAAGTTTGATTTATGAATGAGCAATTAAGGTTCATTTTTTGTTCTCTTGTTGTTTTAGACATTTGATAAGAATTAGGCCACCTTTGTAAAATATTCTTCTTCCTTTTCCTATCTTTCTGTGCTTTTAGTGCATGAATTCCTTTGAGCAATTAAGGTTCATTTTTTATTCGCTTAAAATTTGTATTTCCTGACATAAGATCAGGCATATCACGAAATTTCCGAAAGGAAAGGCAGGAGGATGCGCATGAGTATATGGTTAACTTACTTGAGTCGATGCATAAATGTTGCCTACCTTCTGGAGTACCAAGTGAATCACCTGGTGCTTACGAAGAGAGTTTTATTCATAAGATCTTTGGTGGTCAACTCCGGAGTCAGGTAATTGTTTCTTGATTAGTGGTGGAATTTTTAAGAGTGATATCATTACTAATGGAGGTTCAAAATGGTTCAGTTGGCATCTAATAAAATCTGAGAATCTATATGAAATATAAAACCATTAATATGGCATTCACCTAACAACTTAAGATTTTGGGTTGAATTAGTTCTTTACACTTTGATGTATGATTACACTTTTACAACAACTCAAATAGTTTTTTGGTTGGTTTTGCCAGGTGAAATGCCAGCAGTGTTCTTATGGCTCCAACAGATTTGATCCATTCTTAGATTTAAGTCTTGAGATATTCAAGGCAGATTCTTTGCAAAAAGCACTTGCAAATTTCACTGCTGCAGAATGGTTGGATGGTGGGGAGAGGCAATACAATTGTCAACGATGCAAGCAGAAAGTTAGGGCTCTCAAGCAGCTGACAATTCATAAGGCACCATATGTGCTAACAATTCATCTTAAGCGGTTCCATCCACTCGATCCTTGCCAAAAGATTGAAAAGAAGGTTCAGTTTGGTTGTGAGCTGGACTTGAAACCTTTTGTTAGTGACTCATATGTAAGCAATGTTCTTTTTTTAAGTTATATGTTATCTCACTTTCTGTGCAAATATCTCTTTGTTGTTATTCCAAAACTTGTGTTGGATAAGATGGAAAAATCATGGCCCTAATACTTGTTTTGCCTGTGGAAGGATTATTATGTTTAAAAGGACAAGCTTAGCAGATTTTTCACAGTTTTTTGTTTCAAAATATTTCCTATGCTGTTTGACTGCCTTCTATTTCTATCTGTAACTTATAATATGGTTATGTTACACTTCTTACTTTCAACTTCCTTCTGTTTAGCAGGATGGGGATGTGAAGTACTCTCTTTATGGGGTTCTGGTTCATTCTGGTTCCAGCACTCATTCTGGCCACTATTATTGCTGTGTTCGCACTTCGAATAACATGTGGTATACCTTGGATGACAACCGGGTAATGAAAATATGCCTATCTAATTTTCTTTTTTCCAGTGCTATGGTTTTTGCAATTCTTGGCAATGTACTGAGAAAGTGAGAAGTAGTCAGTGTTTCTAGAGATGGGGGAACTAGAAAGAAAAGTAAATATTACATTGTAGAATAGCATTTCATTTTTTGAACTCTATTTAGTCTAATCATAATGGTTACCTATTTGGAATTTGACATTATTGTTGCGTCAATGTTTGTTTGTTTGTTTGTTTTTGGTGATTGGGTGTTGTCTTCCCTTGCAACTCTGAGATACCTCCAAATTCTTCACTGAGTTTGGTTTTTTGTTCTTAGAACTAGACAAGTACTGCTGCTTTTATGCACAGAAGTCTGATGAATTACATCAACATCAACAACACCTTTATCCAAAAAAAAACTTGTGAATTATTCTATTGATGAATTATATGCTATGAAAATAAACCGCATAACTTGTGAATTATTGTATTGGTGACTATTTTTTGGAGGAACACTATCATGAAGCCACACTAGGCTGCCCTATTCTTGCCTCAAATAAGTCACTAATCATTTTAACCCATTTTTCTCTGTTACAACAGGTGAGTCATGTCAGTGAGCGTGAAGTTTTAAATCAGGAAGCTTACATTTTGTTTTATGTCCGTGATAGAAAAAGTTTTATTCCAAGGAAGCCTGTGAACATTGTTAAGAAGGACATATTAGCTGAAAACTTGATGCAAGGTAAAATTCCTGTAGCGGAACTTTCTCCTAAGGCCCAGCAGCCAGTGGACTCACCAGAAGGGCTCTCTGCTACTAAACCAGAACTTGAATGCATGTCGTCATTGGATCACTCCAGAAAAGACTATGCTGTCCCTAGTAATCTACAAAGTTTTGTTGCACCATCTGGATGCAAAATTGATATGTGCAATCAGAATGAAATTTCAAAAGAGGGCATGAAAGATTCTACTGCTATTGTGCCAACCTTCAATAATCCCCAGATATCTACCGGTAAACATGCAAATGACGGAACATCTTATTCTCTGGAGGTAAATAATTCCAAGTACTCTCACTACCCTCATTGTGCTAAAATGGTTCTACTTTAGTTTTCTTGATTACTGATCTGTGAATCCTCTTTTAGAAGAAATTTGAAGCAAAAGTTGATGTTGCTGCACCTCAAGATTCAATGTCAAACGACACTAGCTCCATAACTTCACTTATTCCACTGAATAACATTAACCATCAGGTTTCTACACTATCCCTTCTGCCTGCCCATTCCTTTTAGACTTATTGTTTTGACCAAACTTTTAAACTTTAGGTTGGATCCTCTACAACTAGTTCAGTGTGTGACAAAGCAGGTGGTATAGTGTGTGAAAATGTTGTTGGCTCTCAAGGACTGGTTCTTCATGACTCAGTAAATGGATCTTTGGATATGGAGTCTCTTAATCAAATGTTCATGAAAAAATCAAAAAAGAAGTTTTTGAAGTATCATGTATCAAGCATGCATGCCCGCTCATCGTTCCTTTTCTTGGCATACTTAAGCCCTAGAAAGAAGAGGAACCACAAAAGAAGTAAACGTCGCACGTCCAGTTTGAAGAATCCAAATAAAGGGAAGTTGGATAAAGATTTCTCATCTGATGTTGGGCCATCTACAGCTGGAAAAGTTGATGAATTTCCCTGTGTGTCAAGTTGTTTTGAGAGTAGGGAAACCAAAGATGGTGCTAATTTTAAATCTAATGATGAGTCTCCAGTAGAAAATACTGCTGAAGAATTTAGGAAGAGGAATCACAAAAGAAGTAAACGTCGCACGTCCGGTTTGAAGAATCCAAATAAAGGGAAGTTGGATAAACATGATTTCTCATCTGATGTTGGGCCATCTACAGCTGGAAAGGTTGATGAATTTCCCTGTGTGTCAAGTTGTTTTGAGAGTAGGGAAACCAAGGATGGTGCTAATTTTAAATCTAATGATGAGTCTCCAGTAGAAAATACTGCTGAAGAATTTAGGAAGAGTACTCAAAACTGTGCCATTCTTGCAACATCCATACAACTAGAAAATATATCTGGGTGTGGTTCAGTAGTAGACCAATTTGAAGCTAGACAAGCTGTTAGTCTGCAAGATGGTAAAAGAGATCAAATGCATAATAGTTTACTGAGTATGCTTACCCGAGGTCTGGAGGAGATAGTTGGTAAGATTCTATTGATTTTCTTTCCCAATTTTTGTCTGATATAAAAAAAAACCACAAAAAGGAGGCGAACCTGAGCAGTGGTAAAATTATTCCTTTATGATTGAAAAGCTACTTTATTTAGTTTATCTTAGTTTGTTATGTAACGGTTTAATACTTGAGTTACTTCCCCTCCTTTTTTCTGTACTTTTAATCTCTTGGCACCTTTATGCTTGACTTATAACATTTATGTTATTAATTTGTGTACAGTTGCAAGTTGGGATGATGTCGAATTACATTCATCTCAGTCCTTGGAGTCAAAGAATGACCAGATTGTCAGCATTGGATATGTAGGAGATGAATGGTGAGCTCGGTCACATGTTGTTCCTTTCTCTCTTGTTTTTTATTTATAGTAATTTGGAATATGTTGGTTTGGGCCTTCCTCTGTCATGATCGACTCTTGGTAGAAACATTTTTCCCCTTCATGGTTTCAAAGTGAATTTTTTTCTCTTTAAGGAGAGAAAATATGGTATTTTTTCCTTTTTGAATTGTGAAAAATTTTCATTTTCAACGATTTATTTGTGGGATTAGTTTTTCTTATGTTATAAGAGATTAATTTTATCTGTGTGTATGAGATAAT
>JAVKPL010012799.1:0-63090 GCA_032173675.1 Gastrolobium villosum | reverse complement strand
TTGAGGATCTGAAAAGCATTCATGGCAGCTTCAGACCAGCAAAAATTATCAGCCCCTTTCAGCAAGTCTGTCAAAGGTAGTGCTAATGAAGCATACCCTTTTACAAACCTACGGTAATATCCAGTTAAACCTAGGAACCCACGAAGTTGTTTAAGATTCTTAGGTATTGGCCACTGCACCATGGCATCAATTTTCCTTGGATCAGCAAAGACACCCTCCTTGGAAACCACATGCCCCAAATAGTCTACCGTTCCCACACCAAACGAACACTTGCTTGCCTTCACAAAAAATTGATTCTGATGTAGGCACTCCAATGCTAATGCCACATGTCGAACATGCTCCAACAATGACTTGCTAAAGATCAGAATATCATCAAAAAAAACAATTATAAATTGTCGAAGGTAAGGCTTGAAGATGTGATTCATGACAGCCTGAAACGTGGCTGGTGCGTTAGTTAAGCCAAAAGGCATAACGAGAAACTCATAGTGGCCTTCATGAGTTCTAAAAGCCGTTTTGGATACATCAGCAGGCAGCATTCTAATTTGATGATAACCAGCTCTTAAATCAAGCTTGGAAAATATAGAAGATCCTCCCAATTCATCTAACAACTCGTCAATTGTAGGTATTGGGAACCTATCTTTAATAGTAGCTGCATTTAAGGCCCTATAATCAATACAAAGCCTCCATGTATTATCTTGCTTCCTGACTAAGAGAACAAGAGATGAATATGGACTTTGGGAATGTTGAATAAAACCTGTCTTGAGTAAAGCAGCCACCTGATGCTCTATTTCTGTCTTTTGAGCATAAGCATAACGATAAGGCTTCACATTGATCGGCTTGTTGTCATCCAACAAGTGAATTGAATGATCCCATCCACGAAAAGGAGGAAGAACAGAGGGAATAGCAAAAACCTCTTGATGCTGTAAAATGACCTGCCAAAGTTGTGGATGGATTTTGTCTTTGAGAGATGCCACTTCAGAGTTTATCTTGATTTGTTGGACTGGTGCCATAGAAAGGTGCATGGAGCAGCAAGTAGCACAATCTAACTGAACACAATTGAGTGAAGAAACTGTTGTCGAATTCGGTGGCAACCCTTGCAACAAAATCTCACATCCTTTCCATGTAAACTCCATGGTCAATTTGCTATAATCATGAGTAACTCTACCCAGTAATACAAGCCATGGCATCCCAAGCACGACATTAAGCTCTGCTAATTCAATTACCCAGAAATCAACTAAAAAAATAGTATCTTGTAATTGAATAGGCACCTGTAGGCATTTCCTGTCAGAGAGAAGACAATCACCATTGCCCAAGAAAACTCTAAGCTTGTGTGTGCGAATCATAGGTAAACAAAGTTGCAATGCTAAACTCTTCTGCAAAAAATTGTGAGTGCTACCTGAATCCACCAAAACCGAAACATCAAAACCTCTCAATTTTGTCCGAAATGTCAAGGCATGTTGATGCTCGGTAGCACATAAAGAATGCAAGGAAGCATCGTTGAATACAGGAGTGGGTTGTTCGGGTTCCCAAAGAATCTGTTCTTCTTCAGGATCAGGCTCCAAGTAATCTTCCTCTCCTATCAGGAGTAACAATTTACCTTTGCATCTATGTTGCTTCGTCCACTTCTCCTCGCATGTATAGCACTGGCCCAATTCCCTTTTTTTCGCCAAATCAGCGTGAGAGAAACGCTTGTTGGTAGCAGACGATGGTAGAGCCAAAGGTGTGGTGTGGGTGACAAGAGGAGTGGCTTGAGAGACATTTTCCAATGCATTTGGAACACGAGGAACAAACTTCTTCTGAACACTCGAAAAAGATGCTCGCAAGTCAAGATGATGATCATCATAAGCCATAGACAACTGAATAGCTTGATGAAGGGTTGTAGGCATACGCAATTGAACTGCGCTTCTCAATTCCGATTGCAACCCCGAAACGAAGAAATTCATCAACAAATCATCTTCCAATTCCGGAACCTGGTTAACCAATGCTTCAAAACGTTGAACATAATCACGAAGCGTGGACGTTTGGGTTAATTTGGACAAAGTGCCCTTCAAATTAACAAACGTGGATGTACCAAATCGTTGACGCAAGGCCAGCGTAAGAGATGACCAATTGTTCACCGTGCCACCCTTGAACATCCATTGGAACCATGATGCTGCCATGCCTTCCATCCGAAGGCCTGCCAGAGGAACTTTGGATTCATCGGGAATGTGTTGGAGATGAAAGAAGAGTTCAGCCCTAAAAATCCAAACATTTGGCTCTGTGCCATTAAAAATGGGTATCTCCATACGTACCCCCTTGAGGACGGAACGATGGTCAAACTGATTGTGCGAATTAGTATGCGATTGAGAAAATGTTGATTCATTGTGAAACGCCGATTGAGCATGCGAAGAGTTCTTTTCCGGTTGAACTCGCGCCAAAAATACCTCCTGGATCTGCTGCAATTGAGAAACCAGCAAGGAGATCTGGTTTTGGGTCTCAGTAGCTTGAAGACGAACCTCAGCAATATTGTTGTCCATGCGTTGTTGAAAACAAGCGACTTCCTCTGCTAACTCCTGGATCTTCATTGTTGATCGATCCGAATCCGCAAGCTATGGTTGTTCAAGATGAAAGCACCAATATTAGGATTAAGGATCCTAATGTGAAGAAGAAATAAGCAAGAACGGAAACTTCAGTATATTATTCAGAATGAATCACAATCTGTACAATGATGGTTTATATGTTTTACATCTGTCCATAGGACTTCCCAATCCTATGACACTTGTACTCCCAAAGAATATGACACCTGTCCTATTGTAAAGTAACTAAAAACAGTATGTACTCCTAAGCTACATAGTCATTCAACCTAGTAGAACTACTCCTAATTCTACTAGACTTGCGCACCGTAACACTAAGTTTCTTTTGTAGTTAGGATCACAGATCCAATGTGAATCCTTTATATTTTCCAAATTATTTTTTATAGTTGTTTAATTCAATTAGTTTAATTTTACCTGAATGAATTTTTTCATACCTTTAGTAGAATTGATCACTCTATTATAGGGTTTTGAAGGTTAAAGCTCACACATTAAGAATATTGGGGTTTTAATTCTGATAAGTGTAGAATAATAAACTATGCATGATCTAGACATAGGCTTACATAAATTACATACCGTTAAATTCATCCTTTTAATGTTTGATTTAAGAAAGATCACTAGGACATTAGGGTTTTAATTGCGTTAAAAGGTTAAATACGCTAAGGTTCAACCATTTAATATGGGAAAGATGAATTGTTTGAGTTAATAAATTAATTTATTATAAATTTTAATTTAGATTACAAAGGAGGATCAGAGGTGAAGTGCATCCTAGTTACAATCTCTTTACATCAATTACTCTCATACTTTCTCTTACGTTCTTGATTATTCGTGAATGTTTTTGCTTATTACTATTTTTAAATTTAATTCAAAATTTCTCAATTAAACTGAATTTTCCAAATTAAAGAGACTAGTTAGAATAATAATTGATGCATTAATCCTCGTGAAAACAATATTTTCTCATCACTTTATTACTTGTAATTATCGGTATCCTATTAATGATGGTCCGTATGTTGAAGGGGAGTATATCAATGTTTCTGGAGTTGAAATTGTGATGAATTTGATAAGAATCTAAATTCTATTTATGTCTATTCCCTTTGTGTTGCCAAACACACTTTTTAAGCAAGGAGAATGATTATACGGTTCAACTTCTTATTTTTCTGTCATCGAGTTCAGAAAATCCGAAGTCCGAACTCCCCTAATCCCCAACCGTTTTGCAAAGGGGAGAAAGGAGAAGAATAAAAAAAAAAAAAGTGTCTTAAAACGTTGCTCATGATGTGTACTGAGAAAAATGTTGTGACCATTGAGTAACTGGTGCCTTTATTTATGAATTGTCTATTTCTTGAGAATTGGCTGGTTTCTTTTCTCTGCTTTGGCATATGAACTCTTTACTCTTGTAACATCGGTACATTATTAATTTTGCAAATCTGTTCGTGTATTTCATTCCTTGAAATTTTAATATTAGTCGTTAAAATCTCGATTTATTATTACGATTTTTGTTTTTACATTTTTTTCATCAAAAATTTTACTAATATTACCAACGTTTTCACGTTTTTATGAATTTTTACGATTTTTTAATCCTTTCTTGATTTTAATTAAGATCTCGATTTTTTTTTGTAACAATTAAGATCTCGATTTTAATAACATTGCTCACTACATCATTTCACATATACTGTCGGTATTTTAAATTCCTAATTTAAATTTGTGTGCTTTAACCAAATCACATTTGCTCCAATTTCAGGGTAGGGGTGTCAGCTACTCAAATTTTTAAGCCGAGTGTTGTTTTGGTTCCCAACTCAAAAAAAACAGATCTTACCCAGAAGATTTTACATTTAAATAAACACATAACTAATTTGTATAATTAATAAAGCTTAGTAACAAAGTTAATGTTTCAAGTTCTTGCTCAAGGACAGTGTTACAACAGATATTCTCATCTGTTGAATACCGTTTAATCTTTCCAAATAGTTATTAATACTCCCCAGTCGTTAAATTTGAAGCGCTTCATTAAAAATTTTATGTTCACTTAGATATTACTCTTAGTATCTGTGATCCATGAACATAACTAAGTGGCAAAAATCAGTTTCCAAAAAAAAAAAAAAAAACGTGTAATGGGACATGCACTAGAAATTATGACTTAAAATTGTGTGATGAATACATCCATTAACTCACTAGCTGTGATGACTAGTGGATAACTTTTCTTTGTTAAGGAAACAAACATACATAAAAAACCAGAATCTGACAAGAAATAACTGAAATCTTCAACCTAGTCATGGATCAAGAGTTATTATTACTAGGATTTGGCACGTTCTTCTCCATGTCCCCCATTTCCAAGTCAACCTTCTCTAGGTTCCCCTTCTGCTTGTCCACCATGTTCGGTTCTTCCATAACTCTCCTTTTATAGTATTTGCAGTGGAGAAACAGTTGAAGAATGCCTAAGGGAGTTCCAATCACACTTGGTCCCTGTCACATGTGGAGCAATACAACCTTAGTATTTACAAGATTTTCCTAAGATTTGTGAAAAAATTTATAATTAATTACTATGATACAAACCGCAACAAATATATCCCGAATGAGGAGTCCATAAAGCATCCACACTATACATGCTAAGAATGAGCACAAAGATAAGGGTAGTGGCATGAATTCCACACTCTTTGTTTGTATCACTTTCTTCTGCAATAATCAAAATAAAATAGCAATGGAGAAACTTGTCAAAGGCATTTCTCCTTATAATACTAATGTGGATTATTAGATTGTATAATTGAACTACTTTGTTCCCCTGTCTCTCTGTTTCCTTTTAAGTTAACAACAAGATTAAAGAGGGCCGACCCACTTCGTGAGTGTCTGGGGAAGGGAATACTCTAGGCGTTTTTCCCCTGTTTTTTGCATAGAGACTGATTCGAACCCGCGACCTCACACACCAAGACAAGCAAGCTTATCGCTGAGCCAAGCCGGCCCTTCAAGTTAACAACAAGATTATAACCAAAAATCTTATTTGAAGACAAAGATGACTCACCATTACAACCAAAGGGGATGCGTACATTGTTATTGAAACCCCCAAGCCTATGCTACCAACGAGTAGCTTTCGGTGCCGATGATCTGGGAAGGCAAAAGCTGATGTAACAGCAATGGCGCAGAACGCTATAAGAACTGGTATTGCTGTCATGGCTACATTCACCTGTAAAACTTATGAGTTTCAGAAACTAAGTACTTTTCCACCTATGTATTTCCACAACCATGCATGCTGATGCAAATAGTCTTTGTGGAGTGTAGACAAATATATATATTTTTTTTAATAATGAAAACTTGTAAGCGTATGATTGTTTTTGCTTGGGTTTTGATCCATTGATTTTGATTCAAAACAAGGTGTGAAATTTTGGTACTATTTTTTATGCATGAAGAGAAGAACTTAGGCTTAAAAGACTATGGTGGACCATACTACAACTTGCCTTTCCTTTGGCTGAAGCATACCAGAAATAAATGAGAACATAGGATAGCTCAAAAACAATTCCAACTCCATTAACAGTGACCAGAGGGAAGTTTTCCCAATTGTTGCTCACAACAGGTAATCCATACCAAGTGAAAAGGAGACAGTTCAACAATCCTATTATGTAAGGTATGCATGAAAACTCCTCTGTGCTTTTCTTCCTTATTACCCTTTTGAAGGTAACCCTGCACAAGTAAATGATGGAAAAAGGTCAATGCTTTATATTCTATACAAAGGAGAAGATGAAAATAGCTATGGAGTATTTGAACACAACATACGTTGGTGCAGCATAAAGGGAAACTGAGGCAACATTCCCTGCAAGAAAAACCCAAATGGGTCATTTTTTTGTTGAAGACTTATAGTAACAAAAAAATGCCAAGAAGCTAAGGAATGAACAAAGAAATACCAATAACAGCAACGGCCAAACGAAGGCTCTCTGCCATGTTTAGTTCTTTTCTATGTAATGAGATGAGATGAAGTTTGTGTACCTTGAGGATGCTCTACTTATAGTACCTCGAGAGTTCGGTTTAATGCCTAGTGGCAAGCTTAAAATATTAAGGTAAAAAAAAAAAAAAAAATATGAAAATATAATATAGAAAATTAAGAGAGAGAGAGGAAGTGCTTCAACTTACTGCCTCTAATAAACTTGTGGACGCAAAACTTTGTTCAAATTAACAAGATTTTCTCTCAACTTGTTTAATACTACTGTCGACTCAAAATTCCCTTTTATTTTCAAGCTCAAAAAGTTAATTTTACGGTACATGCAGAACACATTTGCTACTAACTCTGATGTAAGTGGTAGATGGCACTAGATTTGTCTTTGACATATTTCCTACGTGTCACTTAAAATTTCATGTTATCTAGAATATGTTGGCTATGTTCCTTCTTTGTTTTTTAAGTGCCTTCTGCTTTTATGTTGGTAAAGCATTATAGATTCCAATAATGCCTTAAATAACATAACTAAATGAAGTGCTCTGCTCTCGATGATGTGGCCTCCATTTTCTAGAGATATGTGAATTTAATTGGCAAACCGCAGATTAAGTTCATTGTAACTGTTGTCTAATGCTTTCCTATTTTTAGAAAGAAAACATTATTTTGGTCTCCCCCTGAAATATGAAGAAAGCAAAAATAAATTTCGATGCTTGTTTGAGCAAAGTTTTTCATTCTTGCTTGTATATAGGGTATGGTGAAATCCATTATATTATATTCATTATTATTAAACTTTGTTTCTCTTCCACAGCAAATGTGTAAATTAAGATTATATTTACAAACTATATGTATGGGTTTTAGAGTTCTTACGTTAACAGTGAAAATGTCAAACTGTTCCTACACACCCTTCGATTTCCGTGCTGCTAGACATTTTTATTTTTAACACATTGCTGCGGGTCCCAAAATTTTGTGAATGTAGGAAAGTTTTTCTTCTCAATTAACATGATAGATGATAAACTTAAACAAACTATATTATATATTTTATGGAGTATAAACACTTAATGCAAGGGAAATGCACATTTAAATGTTTGTACTTTCCGGACACTATGTACTCTGAGAAGTACAAACACTTAATTCGGGAAATATACAGTTAAGTGTTTATATTTTTCATAATACACGGTATAATTTATAAGAGTTTGAAAATAAAAAATTTATAAATATAATCCAAGTAATCAGATTATATAATAAAAGGACAAAATAAGTCATCCTCCGGGCTCAGAATATAGAATTTTATTGTTCTCATTCACCCCATCGCCAAGAATTATTTGAAGGTTCAAATTTCAAAGAACAATTTATAGTATGTGGAATGAAAGGGACTTAATGATGATGTGCAGTTACCGAACCATCCGCTGAATACATTCCATTTCACTGCTAAAAAAAAAAGTTGGCCTATCTTTGTTGATGATGGTGATCCCTCATGATTAAGAAAGAAAAAATTATAATAACCACAAATTAAGCAGGTGGGGCCCCTCCCCCCCGAACAAGTTCAATGTAAACTAGCCAGAAAAATGTACCAAGTATATAATCTTGAATATCTTTTTTTTCAAGTCTTGTCAATATACTCTTTGAACTTTATTTTGCTAATTTCCTGAACAGACTGGAAATTCAATATCAGCAAAGGGTTTCTGATGCTACTTCAATGTTTGGTTCTGCATTGTTGATGCTGTTCAAATAGGCAAGAAGAATATTATTATATGACTTAGATAGTCTATGGTTATATATGCTATAGCTGGCGCCGCTGTTCATACAAAATATCCCTCCAATTGTAGTGTCAAATTACACCAACATTATTTTTTTTGTCTTATTGACTTGAATCACCATATCCGACAAAATTTTATATTATTTTAAATGAAATTATTTTAAATAACTATCATTATTTAATGATGTGTTAATATTTTATTAGATGATGACAAAAAAAAACTAAAAATGTAAAATTTAAATCCAAAATTGATCGATTGTTACATTATCCAATTATTAATCTACGCCATTCATTGAGTATTACTCTCAAGCATCAATTATGCATATTCGGTGAGCTCTATGGATGGATCAGCAGGACGCACACAGTGTGTTTTTACCCACACAAAGTGATATCTATTAAGAACATAGAATATGTTCATGTTCTTAACCCAAATAAAAAAGAAATATTATAACGCGTACTGTTTGTTTTATATGTCAAGCACAAAATCCAGATGACGGTTATACTCACACGCTTAATTAAGTGACATGTGGATCTGAAACGAAAATAGAAAATCAAGTATTTATTCACCGAATAACTTTTATATGCATTTAATTTAGGAAGACAGATAAAAGCTTGTATGATAAATCGATTGGTCACGATCAAGCAGGAAACCTAGGTGTCGAGGCTATTCCAATCTTAACATATGTTTGTAAAAGCATTTACCTTTTGATATTTATGGCTATTTTTTCTTCTCATTTTGTCCTCATGATTCACCAAAATAAACCTTAGGGTAACAAGAGAAAGGGATCAAAACAAGATAAAAAGATGAAACTCTAGTTGCCAAAGGGAATAAATATCTTCCTCCTTTTTTCTATTTTGATTACAAAATATCTTCGTCCTTTCTTCCATTTGCAATGTTGTTTGAGTCTTTTTCTTTTTTTCTTTTATTTCCAGTATTTCTAAAGTTACCCATGAATAAGTTCCCTCCAATCCCTGTTTCCAACTTCTAGTAATTTCTATATTAACAAACAGGTCGGCATACCAAAAAATAAAATAAAATCAAAATCAAAATCTTATCTAGGGCCAATGATAAAGTTGACTTTGCATATATAAACTTCATAATTATTTTATAATTCTATTAAGATGAAGCAGAAACCACTAGCTTAACTAACAAATAATTAAGAGATGGATATGCTTCTGCATTAGAAAGCATATGAAAACAAGAAGTAGTACATAGATACACAGTGACATGCATAGCCATGTCCAAGCAGGTGCACATACAAGTGCGCTACGGCTATGCGCGCAAATGACAATAGGGTATCCACAAAAAATGTATTATAGTTATTATTATTATTATTAGGGTAATACTTCTCTTATGTTGCATAAGAGAAGTATTATCGTACGCTCAAATAATAAATAGGAGAGAGAAAAAATTTGAAGATGAGAGAAAAAAAAAATTTGTGGGACCCAATTGAAAAATGTGAGTGTAGGAGATAATATTTGTTTCATGTGACATAAGAAAAGTAATTCCCTTATTATTATTATTGTTATTATCCAAAAACACACATGGCATCAAACATCTTCATTTGATATTTCTTCTACTTCAGAGTTTTGGTTAGATTTCAGAGCAAATTATCCTCGCGACTTAACAATATGCACAGTGACACGCATTTGTCTACTTTTTTAGCTGGTACTTACTCTACGTTACGACCACATTTTCAATGCTCCAACAAGTATGTATTCCTTTTTCTAAAAGGAAAAAGAGAGAGGATACGACAGAAAATAATCATAAAATTAGGGATAATGTAATTGTGTTATTTTTGTTATATTCGGTAAAAAAAATATACCATGTATTCGATATATTTGTAGTACCGAAAATATTTTACATTTTTACTTGGGCTGCTCATTCGATGGCCGTAGCTTGCACTTTTCTTAATTTGGAGTTTTTTTTTTAAATATAAACACCATAATTTGGAGTTCTTACCTGTTTATATGATGGAGTCATCATCAGCTATAATTATGGGCGAGAATAGAAGAAAAAGTGAAAAGGTCAAAAAAAAGTTTTAAATATTATTTTAATTCTGAAATTTTATATAATAATAATAAAGAAAGAACAAGAAATTATCTAGTGAGATCATCTTACTGCATAACTATGTTAGATTGTGGGATTTGTTAGATATCAGAGTTAAAAAAAAATAGTATTGCAAAATAGTGACATATAATATTTAAGGAAAAAATGTGTATCATTTTAAAGAATTTAAAGTTGTGTTATTTTAAGTAAGAGAAAGAAATAGATAAATGGGGAGAGAGAGTGGACAAAAAAATAAAGGTGTGGGTCTCATTTCTTTGTGAGAGTGAAATGGTATAAGTTGTGTCATTTAAAAGGATAAATATTTTTTTCAATATTTAATACGGATATTGAGAAAAACTAGGTGCTCTCTTTAATTTTTAGGATCTTTGGATTAATAGAACCAGAGAAAAAATATATCAAAACATAAGACATACAATAATAAAATAACGAGAGAACTTTTACCAAAAAAAAAAAAAATAACGAGAGAAAACATATTTAATATGGTTTGGTGATTGATCTGAATTAAGGATGTTCGCGGTTTGGATTGGATCGGTTTTGGATCATATGTAATCATCCATTCGGTTTGGGATTTTTTTTTCAAATCTGATTTAATCCAATACAATTTTATTCGATTTGGATTGGATCGGTTTCCGATTTTTCAAAAAGCCTAAAATTTATATGATGATTATTGTGCAAAACATATCTTTTATCCGTATTAACTTTGTAAAGTTTGTAGGATAATTATTGCACAATCTAGAAGCATAAGTAAACGGTAATATGATTTTCAACATAGTACAACAAAAAGTTAAATTATCATCTTTTACCTCTAACAAAAAATTTATTATATGGTTCTTTGATATATGAAATAACCCAAATTTTCATCCTACAGAGGAGCTGCTATACAACAATAAATTATGCAGTAAAAATATATGTTGTAACCTAATATATATATATATATATATATATATATATATATATATATATATATATATATATATATATATATATATAGGGTTTGATTTTCTCATGTTGCATGAGAATTGAATTCTTATGTTGTGACCCAACTAGTAGTGAGCCCCACATTTATTAAAAAGAAAAGCTTTTCACGCAAATCGAAGGGTCACAACATAAGAATTGAATTCTCATGCAACATTAGAAAATGTTTTTCATATATATATTAAGCATAACATAGACCAAGCACAACCCAATTTCTCCAACATAAGGAGTTAATGAGTCATGTGTTAGAATTTTGCTATATGGTTTTTGGGCTATGAATGGGGAATAGGCCCAAGTAGGTAGAAGGTAAGGTTGAGGATTCATTGGATCGGTTTGGATTGGATTGATTTTTACCTACCAAACCAAAAATCGATCCGATCCAATTAAATTTTGCAATTTTTTTCGATTTTCGGTTATCGATTTGGATCGGTTGATGAACATCCCTAATCTAGACCAGTATTAGAATACATGAAGGATGCAATGAAACAATGACTAGACATTAATTAGTTCGAGGGTTAAATACTTCTCATGTTATATAAGAATGTCTTCTTCTATATACACAACAAATATGTGGGTCCAATTAAAAAGAGGAAAGAGAAAAAATCTTTAATGGGACCCACATGTTTGTTGTTTGTGTAGGAGAAGAAATTCTTCTCATGTAACATGAGAAGTCTTTAACTATTAGTTCAAAGGCTCAAAGTAAAGACCTAATCCATAAGAAAACATGTAAGTACATACACAGAATCACGCAGTCCCATAAAATAAACAACTAAATTCCCAACAATACATGAATGATAAACCACCTCAATAACCAACGGTTAAAAGACCACGATAAGCTTCCGGCTAAGGCTAAGCAACATATCCTATCAAGAGGGATTCCGCATGGAAGGTAGGCAAGAAAAGCCAACCAAACCAACCAATAAGGAGACATATCAATTATGTCATAATATTAAGACAACATGATAAACCAACAAATAGGTTACACCGCATACTATAAAAGGAGAGGCTTAAGTTCATGTATGACCATCTTTTCTCCATATAGTTAAATTCATCAATCAAACACTGACTTGAGCATTAGAGTGATTGCAGGTACTCATCCCCTCTTGTTCTAGCCAAATCACACAAAAACGACATTGAAGATTATATATATTAGATATCATCCCATATAACGAAACAAAGATCTCATTAATATCGTACATATCTGGTTGATGCATGTATGTCTTCTTTTCTAAATCATCATCGAGAAAATATGTTTTCACATCTAGCTCCTTGATATGTAAATTCTATGCTTCTACAATGCTCCAAACAAATTGATTAGTAGTTAATTTCAAATTAAAAAGAGGATGTTTGTTGGTCAATTCCTTCTTAATTTCTATTGGAAGCCTTTTACAAATATTTTATGGTCTGATGTGCCTCTAGCATGTGATATTTTTCAAGTCAAAAATAGTAAGAATTTAGTCATAGGAGAGCATTTTTTGTATATTAATTGCTGTTATTACTTATTTTTCCATTTCATTTTATTTCTCACATTTTTATTATATTTTCATAGGTGAAAACGAAGAAAAAAAGAAATACTGACAGCTGAATTCGTGCAACCCGCGCAGAATATGACGCGAGTCGCGCAAAACTGTGAAATATCTGGTGACGTGGCACTTAAAAAGACTTGTGCGACCCCCCCCGGGACCTGGCGCGAGTCGCGCGAGTTTATGATTTTGTTGTTGTTGTTAGTCTGTTGCGAAAGAAAGAACTAGGACAGAAGGGCTTTTGGACAAAAGGACGTACATGAACAGGAGAGCGTTGGCTGAGAAGTTCTTGTTCTTTCCAAATTCTTATTCAATTTTATGTTAAATTGTAATCCTGGTATGTCAGCTATGCCTATGGCTAGCCAATTTCCTTTATTGTAGTTAGGGTCACGAACCCTATGTGAATCCTTTTTACGATGGATTGATCTATTTTCGCTCATTTATTTTAAAATAATTTATCTTTACTCGGGGCATATTGCATATTTCCTCTATAAGACTTGGTCAACCTGATAAGAGGAAATAGTTTGGGAATTAGGGCTCACACTAAGAATATTGGGGTTTTGGTTCTGCAAGAGGGTAAAGTAACAATTTATGCATGCTTTAGGGATAAACTTGTGTGATTTGCAGTCATCTAATTTATCGTGGTTATTGCTTAATTCCTTGCGGGATTGCTAAGGGATTAGGGTTCCAATTGGGTTAAAGGGCTAGATTACCAAGGAATTGGGATTTAAGTAATTATTTTAGATGATAAATTGTCTGAGTTATTTTGATAAATGAGCATTGTTAATCAATCTAGAGTTTAAGGCGGGGATCATATGGTGAATGTATCTTAACTACAATGTTTTTAATATTTTCTAAAAATATCCATTTCACTGTTTGCATGATCTGAATCTCTTTTACAATTTAAACTTAGTATTTTTATTAAAAGTCCAATTCTCAAAATTTATTGTTACTTAAAGCGAATCTGTCCAACTTAAAGAGAATAATTATTGTGATATTTGGTGATACAATCTCTGTGGGAACAATACTGTACTTTCACTCTATTACTTGTACGATTCGTTATACTTGTCGAAGTCCCATCATGGTCGTAATCTTTTTGACCTATCACGTTTTTCTTTCACTAGATATACCTGTTTATTGCATAAAGCTTTATTTTCTTCTGATAATTTAGAAAATTATTGCCATGTTTCATTTCTTCATCCATGGCATACTCATATATGCTTGCATCATTGACATGCCCTATCATTACCTTAGGTTCTATATATTGTTGGGATAATCAAGTGTGATGAGTAACACATTGATTGGTAATGAGCTAAGTGAAGTGGATATAAGTGAATAGACCCATAAACCCAATACCTTAGGGTTTGGGTTGAGACATGGTGTCGAATCCACTTGCTAGCGTTGAGCGAGCTTAGTCCATTGGTGGTTGTCCCCCGCCGTGGGCTCCCCTTGGACCTACCTGTTAGTGGTATTAGAGTTGAGTTGGGCTCGAGCTAGCATATTGTTTGGCTAGAGGTGGGTTATGTACTTTGGGCCTCAGCAATCAATTGAAGTGGGAGCATACCAGTGTTGGGTTTCACATTTGAAGATAATATTGTTGGGATAATCAAGTGTGATGAGTCTCACATTGGTTGATAATGAGCTAAGTGAAGTTGATAGAACTATGAATCCAGTGTTTGGGTTGAGACATGGTGTTGAATCTATTGGTGGTTGTACCTGGCCATGAGCTCTCCTTGGACCCGCCTAACATATATAACTTGGATTTTTTTATTTTGCACATGTCAAATGGATTTCCTAGGTGAAACTATATCCTCAACCTAGGAAGGCAGATGAGTTATATTTGCCAACAAGGAAGAAAAAAAAATATTTCCCAATTTGACATCTTTATTTACAATTGCTTTATTTTGAATAATTGAAGAATAACCTTGATAAATGTGATAATAAGTGTGATGAGAGTATATTTTTTTATTATTCTCTTGTAAAACTTTTTGTGTTTATAACCAGGACAATGGAAGAACTACTACAACTAATCTCATTGTGCTGAAAAAAGATGTTTGCGATGATGATTTTTAAAAAACATTAGCAAACATCTATTATGACAAAAAAAATTAATTGAAAAATAGTGCGAAAATGAAAAAAAAAAAAAAAAGAGAGTAAAGCATTAAGATCCACCTGAACAACAAGGAGAGCATGATCTCCCAAGGAATAGATAATGGCAAGACACCACCTATTTGACACAATCATTGGTAATATAGGGTAACACTTCATGACCAACTAAAAAAATATTATAATCATTTATTTTTGTATCTAAGTTGAGTCCAAAAGTATAGGTGAAGCCATTTATGATCAACATTAGTTTTGGCTAGGTAAGAAAAATTAAATCAATTTGAAAGAAATGATATTCGATACCAAGACATATATAATAGTAAAGTCACTGGGTTGACTTGTTGGAGAAGTATACACATTCTGGCTAAGCATTTTATACGGGCTTGCAACGTATTTGTAGATTGTGAACGTGACACAACGCCTAAATTATTGCTAGTTAAAAAAAAAACAAAAAACAAAGCATATCCTACCAAAACCTAAAAGCTACTTATTGATAAGGATATGAATGTTGGGAATGAAAACAAATAAAAGGAAATGCATTTAGAAAGTTGAAGAAAGACCGTGAAACAACCAGAAAAAGGCAATTGTTAGTGAGTTTAGAGACATATAAACAATTTTAAAAACGCCAAAAAAAAAAAAAAAACACGCCATTATCGGCATGAAGATATTGTTAACAAGGAAATCAGCTGGGTAATTAATGGAGGAAATGACATAGAAAAAGTGGAGAATAATTGAAAGAAAAGCGACCCATGGTTTTGAATTGGTAGGAAAAGCTCAAAAATCAATGCTGAAATTGAGGGAAGATAGTTGAGGTACTGTGGTTTAGCAGTTCACTGGATGCTCGCTTCAATATTTTCATGGATAATATGAGGGAAGTGTTCTTCCTAGATTTGTACCGTCTTAGCTTGGGTTTAAAACCCTTTTTATGGGAAAATTTGTCAAGGAAAAAACTTACATAGTTATTGTGATATAAAGTATTTTTCAGCAGGTTAGTTCAAGTAATTTTTTTTGTCAAATCTAAGAAATATACAAAAAAGTAACCTTTTATAACTTCTCAACAAATGTGAATCCTTACTCTTAGAAGTTTGGGAAATAATTTTCATTTTGTTATAAAAAGTGTTAAAATTTTAAAATAGAAAAGAAAAATTGAAGTTCAGGAAATGATATTGATTGAATTTTGCAGGATTGGAATGAATGGTTTTCAGTGCTACTAGTTACGATATTTTTTCAAATATTAGTAATTTTTCTTTTTTGATAAACAAATATTAGTAATTTAATTTGTAAGTACAAAATCCACCCTAATTTGTAAGTACAAAATCCACCCTCTCTGGTCACGTGCTTTCAGCTTTCATATCATCCCCACGTCAGATAGCAACTTCGATCCTAAATAATGGCCTTGTCCTAATATTTTATTGCATGCGGACTCGTTACGTACGTGAGGTGAGAGGGCAGTTTTGCGTTGATTTGTATCATTGAACTACTTAACATTTGGAGTTCTGTGGTCTATTTCAAACGTGACGTTCATATTTATATAATTATTATTTGTAGAATTATTCATATAAAAGGTAGTTCTTTTGTAAATATAAAATTTTATCATATATAAGTTCAATAGGTAGAAGAATTAAACTTTATACAAAAGTTCATATAAACTAACTCTGTGGCGGACCCACTTGCGGGCAAGTGAAGACATAAAAATTTTATTTTAGTTTTTTTTTTATTGCAGGTCATTATTTGTCTTTTGGTTCAATACATATATTAGAAGTAAATACCCTTTTAAGTCTTTAACAAAAAATATGGTCCCCATTTTCATCCCTTACAAAAAAAAATATTTGTCTCGAGGTCCCTAAAAAATTTAAAGTGGATCAATTTAGTTAAAATCGTGGTCTCTCACAAATTCAAAAAAGACCTACATTGGTCCCTCAAAAAGACCAAAATGGGTCAACTTTGAATTTCATAGGGACCATGTGACTATTATTTTTTTTATAATGGACTAAAGTGGGACCGAATTTTTTGTTAGGGACTAAAAAAGATATTTATTCTTATAGTAGTTAGCAACGTAGCAACGTACGAAGATGATTAAAATAACGTAGCAACGCAAATTGATTAGAGAGAAAATTTATTCTTCCTCCTCTGTCACGTACCCATTCTCATGCTCTCTTCATCCTTTGTTTCCTTTTTCATTTTTATAAGAAGAGAGGACATTGATTGCAGGTCTGGCATTCTCAAATAAGTTTATATCTAGAGACAAGGCATTCACTGTGATTTTGCTTGCCTTGTGTACAGGTATTATTGACTGTTTTATTCATCACTATACAATAGGATGATGATGTATGGATATACTGGAGTATATTCTCAAATAAGTTTATATCTAGAGACGAGGCATTCACTGTGATTTTGCTTGCCTTGTGTACAGGTAGTGTTGATTGTTTTATTCATCACTATACAATAGGATGATGATGTATGGATATACTGGAGTATATTCTCATATTTGTTTTGGAGGATCGATAAGATTTAGGGGGGAATAATTGGTCAAACTATTATCTGCAGCTTGTTATGAAAACAACTAGATTATGAGCGGGTTCAAGCATTGATTTAAACTTTCTTTACAAAAATAAAAAATTTCGAGGACGCGACCCCCAAACCCCATCACTAAATGTGCAGACATGCAAAAAATTTCCTAGGTCCGCCACCGGGCATGACCATATTCCAAGAGATGATATTTAATTTGGATAATTGGCAACTAGTTTGGAAAATACATATCTTGCATCAAAAACATATATAACATTACTTAACTAAGAGTTTTGAGTAATGAATAAACGCACCATCCTTCTTGAATCACGTTTCCATTTATTGTTTGTCTCATTTTCAAAATGCTCATTTAAAATCTAAATTCAATTACGCATATGGACCTACATTTGAAGAGAAGCCTAAATAGCTTCCTAATCAGTGGAACGCATTATAAAATCTTATCCACGCACAATTAGGAAGCAAGCTTTCAGTGTTTTTACGTCAACTCGATGTGGCAAGGGAATATAAATTTTATCTATGCTATAATTAACACAGAACTAGCATGGAAAAGGTTTCGATGAGAGCCAGTTGGAAGGCAAAAAGAGATAGCGGCTTAAGAATTTGTCACTACAAAGTTGTAGTTTGCTCCCTTTTCAGATTTCACATGGGCTGCTGATCAATATAAAATATAGTTCCTAATTTTTTTTAAGTTAACTCAACTCTGATTATTTTATTGAGACGAGTTGGTTCCCTTTGGTATTTGCACAAATTTTGATTTTTTGAACCGGCGGCTATGAGATTAATTCGGAGTGCGGGAAGAATCAGGGATGAAGATATTTAAACTCCTTTAAAAGGGACATGTGGGGATCAAACCGAGATCCTTTTTGTAAAGTTGAGAGAAGCTTCATGGCAACAAAAAATTTGAAAACGCAATTCTATTAGGGATGTGCATGGGTCGAACCGAACCGGATTTTTTGAAAAACCGAACCGAATTGGTTTAAATGGTTCGGTTCGAAAGTGGTTCGGTTCGGTCCAAAACTGGTTCAGTTCGGAAGTGGTTCGGTTCGGTTCGAAAGTGGTTCGGTTCGGTTCGGAACCGGTTCTGAAGTGGTTCGGAACCGGTTCGGGTCGACCCTATTTTGAAAAGAAAAAAAAATTAAATTTAAAAAATAAAGTTATAAAAATTAATTTGGTTTGGTTTGAAAATGGTTCGGTTCGGTTCGGAAACGGTTCGGTTCTTAGACCGGTTCTAAAAATTGGTTCGGTTCTTAAACCGGTTCTAAAAACTGGTTCGGTTCTTAAACCGGTTCTAAAAACCGGTTCGGTTCATGAACCGGTTCTTTAAAAACCGGTTCGGTTCATGAACTAGTTTTTTAAAACCGGTTATTTTATGGAGCGGTTTGGTTCGGTTCATGGTTCGACCCACTTCTTTGATTATTTTGCACACCCCTAAATTCTATGCCACATAATTTATTACTATAAATGGTTTTACTGTTGTTTTGGACTTGATATTCCTTGTTAGCCACTTACTTAGGTGGACATGTACGGTTTTAGTTTGAACCAATTACCTCAGTTAGATTGGTTTAGAGTTTTGACCTTGTTAAAAAGCAATGGGAGCACGCATATATTGTGACTGTTCCCGACAGTGTAGTTCTATAGTAATACTAATAACCAAGTTGGATCCTTGTCAGTGCCAAGTAGTTATTGAGCTGGATGCAGGATTATTCTACATGCATCAACCAAAGTGGGCACCCACCAAACTTCTCTTATGCGTCTACCTAAATCATTGAGTCGTCCTCTTTACCAACCCATTTGTCAAATCGAACTAATCATATGAGATTTTAATTTATAGTCCCTATAACTTTCCCTATATCAATTGGATCCTCAAATGTTTGAGTTTGGATGTGATCATATGGATTAAGATCTATGTCATGGTAACGGTTTTCATTAACATGACATACTTGTCTTAGCTATTCTATGAGTATATATTGCATTGAAATTGACTTAGCGTAATCTGCTTCAAAGTAATTGTCTTTTTCTTTTCTTGCCCATAAAGTAATGGCAATAACTTGTAATCCAAATGTTTTTATTTTTCTCATTCATAAATTCACCTTAAAATTTCATATTTATATTGATTTAATGGAAATAAATAAGATACTAAATCGTTGACGTTATAGTAATATATAAATATCACAATAAGCAAGCATATAGGTAGGTTATAAACTTTTACCATTAAAATAACTCTTAAAAGATTATATATATATATATATGGGAAAAATAAATCTTATGTTGTAGGAGAATTCAAATCTCATGTCATAGATATATCAAGTGGTGTGGGACCCATCTATTTAAAAAAAGCAAAAAACAAAAAAATGAATGACACACCTTTTTATGGTGTGTATAGGAAGGGTTTGTTTTCTCATGCAACATGAGAAAAATAAACCCCTATATATATATATATATATATATATATATATATATATATATATATATATATATATATATATATATATATATAGGGTTACTCGTACTCAACTCATTCCAAACGTGTGAATGGACAAAACTAGGCAAAATTAATGTGAAATCCGTTGAGTTAAGAATAAGTATTAATTTTTATTATTATACATTAAAGTAAAGACAAAAAAACAAAGTAAAAATAGAAAGACAGTGGAGCTTCTAACGAGTCTGCGCAAGCCTGGCAAAAACCACACCCCTACTGTCAGCCTGGAGATAACACCATAGCCTTGGGGGTCAGAAAAGTGAGTTTCATCAGGCAGCTCCAGGTGTACCAACAAATAATTTGCCAATCAGTCTGCGCATTGGTTGCCTTCCCGTAAAACATGCAAAAACAACATTTCAATGAGGACGAACAAATGCTCGTATATTCGAGTCACTAAGTGGGACTCACGAGCTTCATTGCCTTCTTTAAAAAACAATGCAATGATTGTTTGACAATCACTTCCAGCTAAAATACTTGTGAAACTTGTCTCCCAAGCTAACTTCAGCACTTTAAACACACCCCATAAATATTAAATCTTAAAGTATAAAAAAGGGGCTATCATATTAAACTTTCAAAAAGGATTACATAAAATTTATTTAGGGAGGGGCTATTATATTTCCTTAGTGGATAAAAAAAGTATTGATAAAAGCAACAGTCATTCAGTAAGAACAAATAGTCATTCATTCATACAATAATTATTTTACAATTTTTT
This sequence comes from Gastrolobium villosum, assembly GCA_032173675.1. NCBI lineage: Eukaryota > Viridiplantae > Streptophyta > Magnoliopsida > Fabales > Fabaceae > Gastrolobium > Gastrolobium villosum. Next base: position 42,456 of record JAVKPL010012799.1, on the reverse strand, counting down.
GATAACTTCGTGTATAAGTATTTACGATTGTTAATCAGTCAGTGGCCAACAAATAACCATTGAGTAACAAGCAATAACAATTTCACATTTTTGTTTAACTCCATATATCTAATATAGAACTTCAAATCATTCACAACTGTTAGACATTTAGAAAGAACAAATAACGAGTCTACAAAAAATAGCCATCACATTTTTATCTTTACTTGATGTATTTAACATATAATTTCATATATAACTATTTACTTCTCATTAACAAGTAATTACCTTTTGCAAATTTCTTTGTAATTGTTTTATGTATCCATTCCATAAAATCTAATTATTTTTCTCTCTAATTGAATTTTGTATAATCCTTCTTCATAATTTGAATTTTTTTTATGTTTTTTAGCATCAAATATTGCTTTTCAGTGTTGTTGGCATTAATTTCTCTAAAGATTAAGGTAAAATCTTTAATTTAATTCAATTGTATTAGTTTCCAATACAGACGAAAATAAAAGAAAAACAAACAAAAATGTTACCATAACACGAAAACCATTAATTTTCAATTAGAGATACTAATATAAAATTATTAATTAGAATAACTTAAATTTTTGAGTTAAAATGGTTATTTACAAAATTAGTAATGTGGACATCAGTGACCAGCTTAGTAGCTTACCCTTTTGATTATAATGGTTCTTTGCATATTCGATCTATTAAGAAAGTTTTAAAATAGTTGAATAAATAAGAAATTTTTATATTGGTTAATTAATTTAAAGTGAAATTGACGATAATTAGAATATTTTCCTGAAAATTTTCTTCCAAACCATTTTCTTTACATCATGCCTTAATTACTATATTTCTATATAAAAAAGAATACGTTAAAAATATAAATTTGTTTTTTTATGACGCAAACAATAATGTTATGAGAAAGAAAAATATTAAATTAATAGAACTTATTTATTATTTTGGTCCATATTCAGAGACAGCTGATCTAATTAGTTTGGGAGGAAGTTGATAATATTAATTAAATCAACAGAACTTAAATAAGTAATAATAAGTTTATTATAATTACTTTTTTTGTCTTTTATTTTAGAATTTAGTGTTTAGTGTTTAGGAGATAATTTCATTGTCTTAAAGATTTCTTTGTTACATAAGAAGAATTTCTTCTGTTTTAAAACTCGGACCGGTCATCGAACCGGTCGAGGTACTGGATTACTGGGTCATTGGTTCGACCGGGTTGAACCGGATTTACTGTTCACATATTAAAAATATAAAAATATTACTTATATTAATAAAAATTCACATAAGAAAACTATCAATGAGCTTCAAAAAATAATTTGATTTTCAATGATAGCAAATATTATATACTTCTAAGATTCTAGCTCTAGAACATATCATAATATTGGATTAAAACTGCAATATAAGTTTTTTTTTTGGTAAGAAAACACCAATATAAGTTAAATGCACCTTTTGTGCTTGACATGATACGGATAAATTAAATCATGATAACAAATAGTATGCATGAAATATACACTAAGAAAAAAGTGTCCATGTTTCCAAAAAAAAAAAAAGTGTCCACCGTTGAGATGCGATCATGAGACCATCAGTGTTTATCACCACTTAACTTCATGATATTATTATAAGATGCAACTAAATTACATAAACGAACTGCACTAATCTAAAATACCTTATTATTTTCACCTTACTTTTAATCATATTCATCATAAAATATGAATATGATTTAATTCAAGAGTTCTTATCAACAACAAAAAATTTTACCCAAAAAAAAGGAATAACCGGTCTAACCCGGGTCAACCGGGTCGTCGGGTTTCGGCTGGGTCAACTGGTTCAATCCGGGTTGACTGCAGAAGCGGTTCATCTACCCACTCGGACCGGGGAACCCACCGGGTCACCGAGTCGACCCGGCCGGTCCGAGCCGGGTTTTAACATCCCACTGAATTTCAATGGGACCAGATGTTTGTTGTTTGTATAAGAGAAGATATTATTTTCAAGTAACATTAGAAGAATTTAATCCAAATTTATTTTTTATACACACATAAAGTATCTTGGGTCCATATTTCTCTTTTCTCTATCTTCTCTTCATATAGATCCACATGAGCCCTACATAGTTTTATATATGGGGTAGGATATTTTTACCACCCATTTTTTCTACTACCACTCCACTACCATTTTAATCATCATTGGATTCAAAAGTTATTTTTTTCTCTCTTCATTCAACCTTTCCTCTAATCCAATGGTGATTAGAGTGGTAGTGGAATTGTAGTAAAATAATGGGTAGTAAGAATATCCTACCCCTATATATATATATATATATATATATATATATATATATATATATACCTTATACTGAATCCTATAGAGTAAAGCTGCTAGAATAGATCCATTTTTCATGTCTAAACCACTTGTTTCAACGTTCAAGGTTAATACATCCAAGATATTTCTATCCAGGAGACTAACCATACGATCAGGATAGCAATTGAAAAAGATTGGTCCATTTGAAGAAAGGGGTTTGAAATGAAATTGATTACCTTTAAAATCTTTGGGAAAGATCTTAGCAGGTACTTTGGTTGGCTTATTATCCCACTAGACTTGTTCCATTTGAAAACTTCTAAGAACTTATTCTTAGGGATATATGGGGTTGAGTATGGATTGAAAATATCATTCATGATTCTCTGAAATTCAGAGGGAGCATTCTTCAGTCCAAAAGGCATTACCTTCCATTCGTATTGACCAAACGGAACAGTAAAGGCTGTCTTATAACATTCATTATCCTCGAGCTGGATTTGCCAAAACCCAGATTTCATGTCAAATTTAGAAAAGATTTTTGCTGAATACAAATGATTTAGAAGATCTTTCTTATTTGGAATCGGATACGGAATGATTGAAGTGCTTGATTAAGAGGTTTGTAGTTGGTAACTAACCGTGGAGTACCACGCTCAATTTCAGATTGCTTGTTGACATAGAAGGCAGAACAAGACCAAGGACTCTTTTATATATATATATATATATATATATATATATATATAGGGTTTTATATTTCTCGTTTTCCTACACATCCTTCGATTTTCGTGCTGACATGGGTCCTACATCTAATTTTTTCTAACATATGGATCTCAAATATTTTTTATTTTTACAACATGAGATTTCAATTCTTATTTAACATGAGAAATATAAAACCCACATATATATATATATATATATATATATGTGGGAAATAAATTTATCATCTACAATATATATAAGAAACAGTAATACTTTATTTTTTGCTGGGACCCTATATAAATTAGGGGAATATAATGTCTGATGCACACACAAAACTAAGTGGGACTTATTTATTTTCTTTTTTTCTCCTTTTCTTAATAGGTCATATCCATTGTTTGTCTGTTGTGAGATATAATTTTTTTTTCATGAGAAATTATATTTAAGTAATATGATCCTTATCTTTTTATTAATAAAAAAATTTATATAAGAAAAAAAAAGGAAGGTTATAGTTATAATTTTTTTTTTATAATTTCTTACAATCATATCTTATCACCATTGATTTCCATCAATCAACGGTTATCATTTATTATAAATTAATAATTAATTAATGAATTTGATTTAAGAAAATGATAACGTTAATTGGCGGAGATCAACGGTGATAAGATATGATTGTAAAATATTGTAAAAAAAGTTATAACTAAAACCTTACTAAAAAAATTATAATAAAAAATTGAAAACGAACAAAATTATTAAAAATTTCGGGAGAGAGAGAGAGAGAGAAATCGGACTAGAACAGGACTAATTATAGTAAATCTTGTTCCACGTCACCGTGAAACTTTATAACATTTCAATTTATTTATTTAATCATCGTGATATTTTCAACTACCTAAATCAACTTTATTACTACACAACGGTTTACCTTTATTTTTTTGTATAAACACAATGGTTTACCTTTACATTGAATATGATAGCATTTTATTAAAATCTAAACACGCGTATCTCTTAATTAAATGAGTGCATATATCTAAACCAAAAAGAAAAAAAATCAGTGCATATATGGTACGGTTTAAATAACAAATAACAAATATTTTGTTAAGTTACCGCTTTCACTATTACTCATTTAGATATAATATATACAGGTTTGATGTTTCAATGTGATTCTTACACATATATAAAAGTGTATGAATATAAATTTCACATATTTTTATGTATGGATAAAGTGTATGTTATTTTAAAGGATGTAAAGTTGTGTCATTTTAAGAGAGAGAAAGAGATAAATAAAGGAGGAGAGACAGTTGACAAAAAAAATTAAAATGTGGGTCCCACCTCTTTGTGAGAGTGAAAGGATATAAGTTGTGTCATTTAAAATGATAAACATTTTTCCCTTAATGTATATAGGGGATAATCTTATCTATTATAATATAAGAGATATTAAATTTATATATATACATGGAAGAGATCATTTGACTCCAGAATAAGACTTATGATTCTTACTCTGGTCGTTAATTTCTGTCCATCCAACGATTATAATTTATAAAGTTATATTAATTAATTATTAATTACGCTTAAATGACAACTGTTGATTTCCGTCCATCAAAAGCTGAGATATGGAGTAAGACTTAAAAATCTTACTCTGGAGTCAAAACAAACCTCTATATATATATATATATATATATATATATAAAGCAAATCTTCATATTTTGTAAAAGAAAAAAATATTTATCCTTTTGAAATATAATTATTTTACTTAAAATTATTATATTTATTTAATATTTAAATTAAAAAACTTATTTTCTCTCACCATAATTTTTTATTTTTAATAGAGTAGAAACACTAATTAGTTTTGAATTGGTCTCCGTCACAAGTTACGGACAGAAATAGTGCAAGCCTACTGAAAATTTTAAAAGTGATTGTCTTGTCGAATAATAAAAGGCTATAATGGAGGCTGTTGAAATCGAAATGGCAAACAGAGATCGGAATTTGACTGAAAAGAAAGAGGCTCAGATATTTTTTATGTCATCAAAAGAACGTATCAAAAACAAAAAGTCCACGTTCTATAATCAATTATTATATATTCACACCACCAAACCCAAATATCAGGTGAATATCCACCGGCTAGATTCGGAGAATTTGAATTGAACCCATATAAAATATATATGGTGTGTTACGCATTTAAAAAGAGTTTTTCATTCAATTATAATATCTTCTGCCCATTTAGAATTCAAAGCTTAATTGAAAACATTCTTTTCTACTTCTTCATCTTTTTTTTTTTTTTTTTTTTTTTGAAATGGACATTAAGACGATAAAATTAAGAATAAGAGGGTAATTGGAGGGTTTCAAAGCAAAGGGAACAAGATTCGCAGAACATAGACTAGGGCCTACAAACTAGCATATCTCACGGCCAAGAAGATTTAGCCGACCAAGGTAACAAAAGCCTAAACAAGTTGTTGAAGGTACTCGGATTAATTCCATTCATTATGTAATATGTTTTGTGGCAGGTTTGATATTCCTCCTCTTTCGAACACAAGTTGAGCATAAACAAAGGCTGAGACATAAAGAATAGTGTTAATATATAATGGGTTCGCTTTTTCTACGATAACTTATTTACAATGAGCACAAAACGATGTCATTTTGAGGCGGAAATCAAGTTATTTTTGTAATTATAATTTATTTCAGGATTATAATAGTCTTTTTCATTATATTTTTTAACAAAAAAGACGTCATTTTAGGAGCAAATGTAGATAACTTATCTACGTTCACTTTAGAAACATTAAAGCCATATATAATTGGGTTTAAATTTTACATGTAACGATATATTTAATTTGAAATAATTTAAATTACAAGTATATACACATTATCAATTTTAATATTATATATAATTATGTATAGAATTTATGACGAACCTATGTTTATAGGACCATAATTAACTTAGACATAAAAATATGATCACAATAATAAAAACTTTAGGGATAAGTTATTTTTTTTCTTGTTTACATTGCTTATCATTCTCCAACACTATCATAATTTTAAGAGGAGATAGAAATGATAAAGTTAGTTCAAATCCTGATCTAACGGTATTGGAGAGTGATGGGTAAGAAAAAATATAGGTAGAATAATCTATCTCAAAACTTTATGGCATTATAAAAGATTCATATAGAAAATTAATTACAAAGAACAAATGTTTAACTTCAACTTTGTAAACTCAAATAAAATTGATACCTCGTTTATTAGTTTTTTCATTAGAATATCTAACAGCTTATTACTCAAATTAATCCCAAATTTTTACTTTAGTCTTCTTCCTAACATATGCAATACTAGTTTATCTTCATAATTTGATAACTTAATTGAGAATGTATCTTATTTGAAACGTGAAAAGATGATTACAATTTGTCTGCTATGTATGCGTAACTGTGATAATTCTTTAAATAAAAATGCAGAAAATATATGACCATGGACAAAAGCTTATGAGTGCCAGAATGACCTAAGAAACCACCATGACTCTTGAATCAATTTCCAACTCCGGATTTTCTTTGTCTTCTGATGTTTAATAGGTTAGTGAAAATTTAATCCAATTTCATGGACCCAAATTAAGGAGAACACTAACGCAAACTCTGTTGGTTTTCTTGCCTAGTTTAATGGAATTGGAGGTAGGTAACAATTATTCAACTTTCCCATCGACATTCTATTTTAATTGGTAGAAATAAGGAATATCCATTATAAGCTGATTGGCTGAAATTTTGAATATATCTTAATTAATTTAATTAATTGAGGATTTGTTTCTAGTTCTATAATGTTTTTTCTTATACCGGTAAAATGGATGGCTTGAAATTTGAATACAAGATAAACCATGCAAAGCTCTAACCAATAAACTAGTTATTCCTAATGTGGCATATACTGTACATGCATATAAAATATTATATCTAGAACTCACCGGGAAGCAATGATTTTAAGTATTTGTCGTATACTTATTGGGAAAATTATTCATAAACTATACAAATCAATTAGTATAATTAAAGCCTTGGTCAAGTTATAAGGGGTATTTTGATTTCTTTCTCAAATTAATACATAGTGAATTAGATCCAAGACACTCATCTTCTTATTTATTTATGTTTTCTGTTTTTGTGACCACAGCACCTAACGTATGTCGAAGTAGAAGCATAATGTGATGTAACTTGACAAAATACACAACAAATTATTATTATTTTTTTTTTTGGATACAATTTAGCTTATATATATCAACATATGTTATTGTGAAAAAGGTGCAATAATGCGGTAAAAAAAAAGACAACAAAGAAAATGCGGTAATGACTAATAAGTAATAATGCGTTTCTTGTATTTCTTTTTTATTTTATTTTGTATTATGTATTTCTTCTGACCATTAAGATAACGCAGAGTCAGAATTAAAATTGCAATATGTAATTAATATTTTTCTTTTTAATATGCTTCCTTCCTTTTCACAAGTATTTTGGTCATGAATTTTATTTAACTCACGGAACATTCATGCATATGTGCGTATTCCGCATATCTTTTGAGGGCTTGCAACTTCTCTATGAGAAGACGAAACTTTCCTATGAAATAGAAAGGAGTGAAATCTATTTTGAAAATAAAAAATAGAAAAATAACTGAAGGAGATATCAAAGTGAGAGTGGCATAAGTCTCTTTTTCATCTTTTAATTTGCCCTTGTCATAACTTTGCTTTGTGCCCCACTTAGTGTTTAGTCTAGATTGCACCTTCCCTTTTAAATAATTTGTCGCTATTCAATAATTTGAAATGTTTCTTTATATTCAATCTTAACTCTTTTTTCGCTTCTCGACCATTCATCAATCCTTTCATACTTATTTTCTTCCACACAACTGTATAGTATATCTCGGCTTTATCAACATGGCCATATTTAGCTTTTGTATAATACATATATGGAAATCATGATATTAGAACATGGATTTTGAAGTACATTGCTCTAAAAGAGTAAAGCAAGGTAAATTCTCAGCCGTTGAGGTATAAAGGACAATTCAATTCCACTGTCCTCTAACTTTATAGGCCATTATCTTCAGCCATCATATATATATATATATATATATATATATATATATATATATATATATATATATATATGCAGTCATATAAAACTAGGTCGTTTTATAATGTGAAAGCATTAAATATGGGGAATAATAACCATACAAAGGTGGAAATAAATATAAAATATTAAACATTTGGAATTTTAACCATTTCAAAGGTGAAAATAAATATAATATTTTTATTTTCTATAATTTTTTTTAAACGCGAATACCCAAAACGACGTAGTTTTTATGTGACTGCATACAAATAACTTATATGCATTACATTACAAATCATTTTGCCATATATATATATATATATATATATATATATATATATATATATATATATATATATATAAGTTCACTTTTTCTGTAGTTACTGCAGATAAGTTATCTCTAGTAAATCTAATACGACGTCGTTTTGGGGCGGAAATCATGGTATTTTTATAATTTTAATTTATTTCAGGGTTATAATAGTCTTTATATTTATAATTTTTTAAGATTTCAATACCAAAATGATGTCGTTTTGGGAATAAATATAGATAACTTATCTGCATTAACTGTAGAAACATTTTCCCATATATATATATATATTTATATATATATATATATATATATATATATAATTACTTTTCTTATGTAACAAAAAGAAGTATTATCTCCTACACTTATATTTTTCAAATGGGTCCCAGAAATTTTTTTCTCCTACCTCCAACTTTTTTTCTCTCCTATTTATTGTTTGAGTAGAAGATAATACTTCTTTTATGCAACATAAGAAAAGTATTACCCATGTGTATATGTGTGTGTGTTTTACGAACCTGACAAAGGCCTAAGAAGGACTAATGGCTAAAACAAAAATTAAGGAAATATTCCTTAATTGTATTAATCTTACTATGGCACTAATTGATCAACAACTGGACCCCCGATATTCCTAAGAGGCATAAAAGTCCGCTCATGTCATGTAACCCATCTATAAATAAGGGATTAAGCAAATAAGGTACACATATTTTAAACACTCTCTCTTAACTTGTCACTGTGCACACATGACACACCCCACCATTTGACTATGTCATTTTTATTATAGTGCACGGTGATCCGCTGACCTCTAGGGTAACTCTCCATAGATACATGAGAGAGGACAAACAAATCCTGTATTAACATGCCAGTCTCATTCAAATTTAGAACAATATATATACGCACAACATTGGGAATTTTTCTTACTAAAAATGCGCAACAAATGGTATCAGTTGGTGTCCTAAGCACCATATAAACTTATAACTTAAAAAAATAAATTGAAAACTAGGTATGCTTTTTTGCCTAGTTATAAGTGGTGGATTGATAACAATAAAGTCACGGTCATGGTTTTTAACTTTTTGTATCCGGAGATCCCTATATCATGTGTTTTCAACTAGCTAGCACGCACATTTTTGCTAAAAATTGCTGTGGATTAGAGATATTGGTCTCATCAATAACTCATTGGTTTACATTTAAAGGCTACATATGCTAAATGGGAAGTCCTTGAAGACAGCGAATAAGATTCTTCAGATTGAAATGTGATAGGCCAAGTTGGCTAATAGCAATTAGCAATCACGCCACGCTAAAGAAATACCAGGGACGTACCTATAGCCACGTCCTATTATCTATAGGCACATTAACCTACCAACCATGGGAATTAAGATTAACCACTCTTTTTGGTGTACAAAATGAGTGTTCATCGATTAACATTTCCTATAGAACATTTCTACATTAAGCAAAACTAACAAAGTTCACTTTGAAATGTTATGATATATAATAAGCTTGGATCTTTGAAATACACACACGATTTCACAAAATTTACTTTTATTATGTCATCTAAAGATAGTATTTAAATTTTAAAGTGGCAACTACATTCTCTGAAGAGAATAGAATGCTTTTATTCCGTTTCTCATTGTACTCCCACCAAGCAGAGAAAGAAAGACAACAAGTTTTTATTTTCTCTATTTTTTAGTTCTAACTTTCCTTCAAAACGGTCAATTAAAAAATCAAAACTACTGGTCATTAACCATTGAAAATGAAATGTCCATCACTTTCTCCCGTCCCTTTTCATTTCCTTCATTTTGCCTTTTCCATCGTTAGTGCCCGAACATTTCGTTACTGGTTCATTAAATCTCCTTATCCCCACTTGCAAATTGTGTCAATTATACTATTTCATATATGTATTGTGGCGTATAATTATTTCACTTTTTCAAAAGCTCATTTGGAAAAAAATTGATTAAAAGATTTTTTAATTCCAAATTAAATTAATCTAAATACGAATATGAAGCATGGAATATAATCAATCGAGAATTAATATTTAATTAGCAATAATAAAAGTATACATAAGTAATGTCCAAACTATATATACATCATAGTTAGTTATTCTTATGAATTAGTAATTATTCATCTTAGAAGTGATGGAAGAATCACGTTTCCATGTTGATGAGCTTATATATATATATAGTTTGTCAAAGTTCAAACTTAAAATTCAGGCCACTGATATGGAGACAAGACAAAGCATTCAAATGACATGTAAATCATATCCGATCAAAATTCATGGTTGGCTGACACAATGCAGCACATCCAACCAAGCTAAAAAAGCAAGATATGCCACAGTCAGAAGATATGTTAAGTTCCATCATCCAATGAGGAGAAATATATAGGGGTTTTATTAATGTGATGTGACATAATACAAATGTAATTTCCTACACTCAAAATATTGGAGAGAGAAAGTGGAATGATGAAAGAGAAAGAAAAATATGTGAACGCCATCTCTTTGATGTGTAGGTAAGAAAGTAAAGTTATATATGTTCTTTAACGGCAGTCATAAGAAACAAAGGATGCATATAATGCAATTGCCAAAGTTGTTTATTTGTTCCTCCAACATTATTTGGGGTAACATATAGGGAGGACTGCAACCATCACAATCGATATTGAACTTTTTCAATAAATAGATTATGAAAAGTAAAGAAAAGAAAAAGATAATTATAGAGAACATAGCTTTTGCCCGTAGGTTAACAGTTTCTTTCAAGCAGAGAAATTTTTTGAAAAAGAAATATAAGTAAATTTAATGAATTTATATCAATTGGACAGGTCAATTGTTTATTTGGTCAATTTTGCATAAAAAATTGCTTTAGCTAATGAATTTTGTGAGAAAATTGTTATAATTACGTAGGGTATAAATGTTCAGAGATATTGTAACACAGAAGGTCGTCACAAAAATATGAAGAGAAGTATATAAAACAAATAAGACTTGATTTTTTTTTCTTTATGGTAAGCATAAAACTTGATTTTATTAGTTATAACATAGTAATCATACCCAAAACTCTCAAAATTTTGTTATCCATTTTTGACCTCACAGTATTAAGCAATCAAGAAAAATTTTGCGCAGCACACCAAGTAAAACCTTTAAGTTGAATTTGGGACAATTAAAAATTAAAAAAGTTTAATGGGTTTAAATTAATAAAATTTATAAATCAGTATTTATGTTTGAAACACATTAAATATAATAAAATTCGATTTATTTAATATTAAAAGCTTACTTTATTATTCTTAATCCGAATAGGCGGTAAAGACTAACTAATATTTACATATGTATATACCAATGTTAAAAACTAAAACTAAATAAACTATGATTTAGTTGTTGAATAATTTGATTTTTATTTAAAAAAAATTAAACTTACTAAAACATATCTAAATCTATCAATTTTAAATGATTTCTAAGTCAAATTAAACTCATTTTTATTTTATCTTTCCAAACAAAAAAGTTCTTTTTTTAATCTGAAATACGAATTTATATTCCTAATAAAGGAGCACAATTTTATTTATAAATAAAATGAGTTGACTATATATTCGATTGTAAACATATACACACACTAGTGGCCCACAAACCAATTAGCTTCAGTATATTGACCAAAACCATATTTAAATTGAAATAAAAACTCGCATGCCATGCAACATGTCTTCGCACTTGCAGATGCAGTCATAAAGGCTGGATAGTATTTTTATTTTTCCTGTTTGGGATACCGATTGGCCAAACTCCACTAGCATAGCTTACCTGGCTTTAAGTCACTCTCCAAACAAAACATCAGAAAATTAAACTATTTCTTCTTCTCTTTTTTGTTTTTTACTGGGGAGGGACCATATCACTGGAGCAAAGTGCATTTAAGGACCATCAAAAACCCTACCCCTCCACACATTTCCTCACATGTCATGAAACACTATCAACTCAACTCAAGATTTTTCTTTTAAATTTTATTATTCAAACAAAAACAATTAACTTTTGATTGCTATTGCTAATAAATTATTTTTAAAAGAAATGCTCTATAAAAAACTAAATTATTACGTTATGTATAGTGTACAAATTTAAAAGAAATGTATATATTTATAATTGTAAAACAGGATTTTATAAGAGTTATGTCCCTTTGACACATGGAAAAGTGATTGTGTAATGTTATAAAGATTTTTTGCTTGTCTTAAATTTTTTTTTTCTCTCTTCAAAATTTCTCTTTTCACAAAATATTGTGTGTATAGAAAACTTTTTTGTGTCATGATGCATGATAAATGCATGGGGAAATATACTTTTATATTGTAAAAAAGTGTTTTTCTTTAACCAGACAAATTAGGTAAGATTTATATAGTGTTACTTTTTTTATATATTTTTTTCTTTTTAAAAAATAATTGTAAATTACAAAAAATTCTCTGCCCTTTTTGATCAGATTAATATAGCTCTAAATGCAAAACCCTTAAAGGAGAGAATTTCTCCCTTACAAATAGACAAATGAAGTGGGCTACTATTTATATTTTTCTCTTTCGTTGATTTCCGCTCTCTTTTTATAATTTCTCTCGGGAATAAGATTTGTGCTTTTAAAGCAAACAATTTCTCTATGATGGAGAGATAAAAAGTAAGTGGGTCACCATTTATATTTTTCTCTCTCTATAATTTCTCTTCGCCGCAAAGAGAAATTCTCTATTTTAAAAACAGAGATCTTATTCCCTTTGTAAAATGTGCTTACTATCTATGAAACACCGATACTTCAAAAATCCTGACGTGTCGTATATCTGACACTTCTCGACACTTTCGGACATTCCGACACTCCAACACGTGTTATAGAAACTCAAAAAAGATTCAAATGTTGATTTGCGTTGAGTTTTTTGTTCCAACTATTAGATTCATTGGATTACGATTATCATTTTATTGAGTTCAATATAAATATTTGGGATACGTTATGTTTCTTTGCAAAATTTATGAATATTATAAGTCTAGATTAATTTTTTTGTTAAATTATTGAATATTAAATATAATATATACTACATAAATTAAAAATATTATTTAATATCAAAACTTGTCCTAACGTGTCGAAATATAACTTTTTTAGAATTAACATATCGGAGTGTCGTATCGTATCATGTCACGTGTCCCATGTCGGTATCGGTGCTAGCTTACTATTACAAATTTGCAATCTTGGTTTTTGAAAATAACTGTTAGTGCTAATCAAATTAAGGGCTTTATTAGTCTCCTTTCATATAAAATAATTATCTTATGTTATAGAGAGAAAATTGGTGAATCCCACAACTATAAGAAAAAAGTGGGGTGCCAAAATCGAGATGAGAAAATATGAAAGAAGTTATCTTACGTAAAAAGAGAGTAATATTTCCCTGACTAAAAGGAGCATATTTTGCATTTATATTGTTTTTATTTTAATCTTATCTTTGTTCTGATCGCTATGTTGTATATTCTTATTTGGGCTTCAAAACAGGTAGCTGGGAAATATGGACCGCACAAAATTACTTGAAAGCGTTTAATGTATTCGAATTATGAAACTTGCCCAATTTCACATGTTATATTTACGAATACTCGGTGGGCTGGAATGGGCCGCACGAAGAAAACTACATGAATATAAAAGACACAAAAACATGTTCCACCAATGCATTAGGCAAATACTTATATCATTAAAGACATCCAATAGTTAATAATATGTCTATTGGCGGGGGTTCATCAAGGAAGGGCACCAAAAAGGACAAAGGAAACAAACTTTACGTTGCCAAATATGTGATCTTCAAACTTTTTTAAGCTTATAGATACAGTAATAGTCTGTTTGAATCTTTTCTTTTTAAAATAAAAATTATTTTAACTTGAAGTTTAAAAAAAATTCAAAACTATTTGGTAATTATATAAAAATAAGTTAAAAGTTACTTAAAAATCAAACCACATTCAAGAAAAGTTGATAAAAGCTTAGAAAAATATTCTCCCATAAATTTTTGGCTTTTTTTCATTATATAAAAAAAGATTCTTTTTATTATAAAAACTTTTGTAAATAACTGTTTGGGTGACTTCCATTTATAAAGAAATTGCCATACGATTCTGGTCAAATGCAATAAAGTATGCTGCTTATCTAAAAATGATAAAAGAACAACACATCTAGGGGTGGCAAATCTCTCTTCCTTTATCTATCTCTTTCTCTATTTTAACTTTACATCCTTTAAAATAACACACACGACCCGATTAATAATATGTCTAAATTCATCAACCCGAAGACGACCAAAAAAGACAAAGGAAACAAACTTTTCCGTTGGCAAATATGATCTTCGAAACTTTTTTAATATAAGTGTGATCAACGTGTTATTACACGACTCGCCCCAAAAAAGCACCAAATCTGATTGAAATATAAAAAAAAAAAAATCTTCAATAATAAAGAAACCTAGAGTGTATATTTTTTTTATATCATTCAATAAATTTAAAGTAACCTTGAAAAAATAAAAAATAAAATTATATTTGCGGGTAAAAGCTTACCAAAAAAAAAAAAATTCCTCCGAGAATTTTTTCGTGTTATATTTTTCCAACCCGAACACGACCCATTTATTAAACGGGTTGACCCGAACACGAAAATTTCGTGTCGGGTCCGGGTTGGGTTGGCGGGTCGTGTCTTAAATTGCCACCCCTAAACACATCCATATGTTAAACCAGTTTTGTAAAACTCGGTCGGGTTTAACTAACTTTTAGCAGCTTACTATGCAAAATCCAATTATCATCATCACTATATTTTGCAGTGTCAAAGATAAAGTATCAAACCCGGTCAAAACCGGTGACCCAGTGACCCGGCCGAGTCATGCATTTAAAAAAAATAACCAAAATTATTTCATGTTGTCAAAAAAATGTAGAATTCATTTTAATTTTTTTTTGTAATTTTATTTGCTAATATACTTTTCTACAATGACCTCTCTCTCTCTCTCTCTCCAATATTGAACCAATTTGCGAAATAATAAATTAAGAGATTATGACATATGTCATTTTTAATGTAACTGAATTTGAAAAATATGAGTTCAATGTCATTGAGCGGTATGTTTATAGGGATTATGAGTTGAAATTTAAATTGACATAGAAATAGTATAAATTTTTATTTATTTATGCTTCATGTTTTTGAGCTTATTTAATGAACCTTGTTTAATTCATTTTAGATATGGAAAATATAATTGAATTTATATGTTCATATTTAAATATATTTTTATATATCTATATATATCCACAACAACCAGGCCGATTACCAATTTCATCAATTTGTTGAAATTGCCATACGATTCTGGTCAAATGTTATAAAGTATGCTGCTTAATGCCCGAAATGATAGGTTTAATAATAATGTGTTAAACCATGACAATATTATTTACGAATAACATATTAAGAACAAAAAATAAGAAATATTATTTACGAATAATGAATGCTTATAAGATCGAGTTAAATAGAATACATCCTCCCCAAATACCCAGCTGTAAATTCAAAGCAGAACAGCAACCAGAAGCGGATCATTATCATTCAAACATACACCCGGCCAAGATGGGCAAATGCTATGAAGTTCAATAATTCATGACTCTAAAAATATTATTAGTAACTTACAAAAAAAAAAAAAAAAAGTTATTGGTTATTAGTGAATAACATATATGCTGCTCTTTTTCTGCGCAAAAGTATAATTAATGGTAGAAACAAGTGAGAAGTAAAAGTAAAATATGATCATTCAGGGAGATATTATACTAAACATAAAGAGAGCAAAATCATTCAGTTAAAAATATACTTCGAATAGATTGTACTCGTCCATGCAATAGTAAATAACCCAAACACAAACGTCATTTTAAACAAACTCATATAAACAAGAGACGAATACAAATCAACAATTCAATCCTTCCTCTAATTCGTTCAAGTTTGTGAATTAAATAAGTTGGTCCATCTAAATTTAAAAATTAAGAAAAAAAAGATATATTGTCACATTTTTAATGATTTGAGATTTTATGCAATTATTAATGTAGTCAATTTTATTATATATAGTGTCATGTCCATACAAGATTGAATGATAATAATAATAAAAAAATACATTAACATTGTAGCAAAATTAAATCCAAATGTTGCACTAATCCAATCAATAAATTGAGTTTGGTGAATTGTTTGAAAAATAAATGTTAATCAGTTAGTTAGTTTGATGATCCCTATAAATGGGTTTTGCATTAAAAGTCCTCTATGCAACATCACAAGATACCGAAGAATCTGAATTGTGGGAACGGGAACAAAATGAAAATCATAAATGTCAAAGTTCAAGGCATTCCCTTGTTGCTATAGCTATTCGCAAGCGCCAAAGCATTGCTTGTTATCTTCTTCACCTTTGTCACCCGACGGGATACATCATTCTTCACCGGACCCTCCGATACGTCGTTTAATCCTTCCATACACGTCCCCTCGTTGGTGAGCGCCGCGCTCATCCACGTCAGCACGTTGCTCATCTGGAATCGGAACGAGCCGGTGCCGTCACCGGTGCCGAAGGATCCTATCTTCCGCATCTGCTCCAGTGAGTCGCGGATTTGGTCGACGGCGTCGTCTAATCTCGAGAAGCAGTCATGGACTTCCTTGGCAGCGGGCGAGTTGTCGGCTTCGCGCGTGAGGTTGGAGAGGTAAGAGGCCGTGCTTTGGACCTTCAAGAGGCTAACGGCTATGGCGACGCGAGCCAGCTGGCCAGGGTTCTGTTGGACAGCATTGGCGTGACGAGAGAGGGAACTGTAGCAGACTTTCGGGTAGAGCGTGGTGTTGCAACTCGTCCGGATGAAATCAGTGTTGCCATCACTGTCAGTGGTTCCTCCGTTTTCTACGGCGGTGGCCGCTGAGAACACGGCTGCCAAGAAGACGAGGGATAGTAGCAGATAGAGAGGCCATTGGGTTCTCATTTTTTGGTTTGGGTTTGGTTCCGTTGTGTTACGATTTGTCTGTTTGTGCAAGTGAGAGCGGTTTATGTAGGCAATAGATTCGCCTGAATTTACAATATGTACGCTATCTTTGGCGGTAACAACGAGAATGCCATCCTACATTTTCTGTTTGAATTCCTTTAAATTATCAATTATTTTTAGAAAAATATCATGCAGTTTAAAATTTAACAATGTGAATTTCTAAACTTACAAGTTTTGCCTAGTCTAAATTCAGCCTCTAGCACGCATGCAGACAATTCTCACGGTTTATGAAGATTGAGTTGTAATACGCCGTAAATATTGAAGACTTTATATGATTTTACAAACAATATTTTGTTATATAGTGCAATGAGATGTAGGTTTGTTAAAGCCAACTAGATCGTTCTATTAATGTATATTATTATTATAGTATTAGAGATCAAAAAATTCATATTTCATTTCTCCTTTTTTGTTGTTGAGTATATTCTTGTTTCAAATTAGGAACACAGACCTCATTTGTAAATATAGAATATATTTTATACAATTTGCTTCAATATTCTGATATTGTGCCAAAAGTTGTAAGTTAGCTATATAGCTTTTTTTGTAAAAAATAAATAAAGAAACTCTTTAAAAATTAAAGGGAGATTTTTTGTATTTCAATTTATCTGTGTATTTTTTAATAATTACATCAACATCTACAATGTCTTCATTTCAAACCATTATATTTGAGAAATTGAAGACCACGGAGTTGACCCGGACCCGCAGTAGAAAGGGTGGGACGCTAACCACTACAACAATACCTTGTCTAAGTTACATAATTAACAAAACTAAGTTACTAGAATAGGGTTGATAAAGATGGATTTAAATATGAGGATTATTTCCCTCATGTAATTGGAAACAAGCTCTTTTAAAATGAGGCTAATCAATTTTTTTTTAAAAGGAGGCACATTTTTTTTATGAGAGAGTACTTTTATACAACATAAGAATATAATTTTCCTTTAAATAATTCACAACTTCATTGTAACCATTCTTTAAAAAGGAGAAAAAAAAAACATGCATTAGTTTTAGCACTTACTAAACCTTAAAATGATGATATAGTTCAATTGACACAAGGGAGTTGAGTAGGTAGGGGTGAGAGTATGTGTTCGATCCTCCCTAATATAATCTTTGGAAGGGGTTTAAAGCCTTAATCTTCGACTCGCCCCGAACAGAATTGCTTCCCATAAAGGATAATTGTGGTTTATCCATAAAAAAAAGATTTGATTTTCTCATGTTACTTTCAATCTTTGACTCGCCCTTTATTAAAAAAAAATTTTGCACGTAAATCGAATAAAGGATAATTGTGGTTTATCCATAAAAAAAAAAAAACTTAAACGGTTTCACCAGAAAGGACATGAAACCTACCTATTACAAAGGGTGTCATGTCATGTCGAACTTTTTTTCAGCGACATTCGGCAAAAGGGTTTGAGCAATCCTTCTTCAATTAGTAACATCCCAAGTAATGAATACGACATTGGAATAGAATATGTGGGATGCTTGACATTCCATCACGTATAGAATGTGTAACAGATATAATTGTTAATCATTATAGTAGGGGACTACGACTGCAAGAACATGCATTCATCGTTAATGAAAAGGTTAATAGTTTCGAGGGTAAAACTTTGAAATTCCATCACTTCTCACTTAGATATTCAAATTAGATAAAAAAATTTGGCTAAAATATAAATTACTTACCTCAACTTTGATAATGTTTTAAATTACCCATTGTACTTTTAATTATTTCAATTAATCCCATATACTTTATAATTATTTCAAATCAACAATTCTGTTAAAATATTTACAAACTCTGTTAAACCTCCTCACATGTCCTAAGCCCCAAATCTCAAAATTTTATTCTCTCTTTTCTTCTACGTTCTCCCTTCTCTTATTACAACTTTTTTTGGATTTTTTCTTAGTAGTTTGGGATGATTTCGATTTGGATCAGAGAAGATTAACATATAAGAATCTTCACAAAGTTTGGGATGGGATGATCTTGTTATTATTTATACACAAAGTTTCCAGCGATGATCTTTTCTTCTCTCTTTTCTTTAGCTCTTGATTATTTATTCACAAAGTTTCCAGCGATGATTGTTTACCCTTCATAGAAGATGTTAATATTTTTTAAGAGAGACTTCGGGAGGACATATAGAAAAAAAGAGACACATTATTATTCTCTGATCCAAATCGAAATCATCCCAAACTATTGTAATAAGAGATGAGAGAACGTAGAAGAAAAGAGAGAACTTTTTTTTTGAGATTTGGGGCTTAGGGCATGTGAATAGGTTTAATATAGTTTGTAAATTTTTTAATAGAATTGTTGATTATAAACATTTATAAAGTACACGGGGTTAATTGAAACAATTAAAAGTACAAGTGGGTAATTTGAAACATGGTCAAAGTTCAAGGAGTTAACTTATATTTTAGCCAAAAAAATTGATTCCACGAAACTTTTCGAGATCTACGCAATGACATATCATTTGATATATTTTGTCTCTCACACAAAAAGTTTGAATTTAGAATAATGATACAATAAATGTTTAAACCAGATTAATAAAGTGAAAATTACTGTCATGATTAGAAACATTTCTACTAAAGATCCTTATGATTATGGTATCATTGTTGCAAATTGAGATTATATTTATAAGAGAAAAAACTTCAACTTAAATAACATTGTTCACACTCACAGATATAAAATATGCAAAACGAAGCACAAGGAAGCATTTTTTGGAAGAAATTTTTTTTTGACCAATTCTCCTTAGGGAACTTGCCAACACATTTGTCTCGTAAATTTATGCAAAATTAAAAATAAAAAATAAAAACTTGATTCGGGCACCCGAAGTCAAAGTTATGACATTTCAAAGTTTTATAATAAAATATCCAAAATTTTGAAAAAAAATCACCAAATCCCCTTCAATGAGACCTCATTGCATAGATCTCTAAAAGTTGTGTGGGATCAATTTTTTTTTACCTAATTCGGATACCTGAATCAAAAATCGTGGTCTTCCAAAATTTTACGATCAAACTGTTTATTTTTTGTGCCACGTGTCAGCACATGGTGAGTCACGCCCCTTGTGCGGCGTGTCTCTCTCCTAAAACATGCCCCATGTGGGGTGTGTCTCTCCATCAGGTCACGGCCCAATGTGAGGCGTGTTGAGTGTTATACATTCATATTTACATTTGAAATGAATATATTTTTGTAAATATTTATTAAGAAAAAAATATTTAATTTTTTTTAATTTTTGCCTGTAGATGGGTCATCAGTAGATACAGCTCTTACTCCCTTCGGTGATTAATTAGTTTTTCCTATCCTTTCTGGTGCGTCTTGGCTGTTTCAAAGGGTAGAGGAATTTGCACTTGACGTAAAATAAAAGCTGTAATATTCGATTTAATTCCTTCAAAAGCTACAATGAAGGGTCTCTTTTGTGGTTGCTGATGACTGGAGAACATAATATTCAATCCTAGTGCCTAGTGGAGTCCTTGCAGCTGAGCTAGAAACTCCAATGCCAGGTTGCCTAAGACAAGCTTAGAACAAAAAAATAAACAGATTTCAAATGCAGAGATCCTACAATAACAGAGCATTTCTATGTCATCTTTTCCTTCATGGAGTTGATATATGCTGAAAAAGGTGTACAACTAATAGTGTGACATAATTATCAAATGGCAAACACAACTTCTTGATCAACCATCAATGTGGCATAAATATTACTACCAAACGAAAAATTCTTTACCAGATAAGATATTATCAACCATCAAGATATTGCTTTACCAGACAATTAAAATTCTTACTGACCAAAAGCAAGAAAGTGGTTTAAGTTTATCCATTTTTCTGAGGTCACAGACCAACACAGCATTGATTTATCAGTGCCAGTGATTCGGTTTAGTTGCTACTAGTAGCAGCCTCTTGCCTAGGCAACCAACGCAAACAGGGTACACTGACACGTTTGAATGAATTTCAATTATCAATCTTGCTAAAAGCATGCCTACATAGCTGAATCTCATAAACGGTAGCACAATTTTTAGCAGCAGTTGTTTACTACGTTCATTGAATTGTACCACACAGAAATTAATTGAATTTCGATACCATTAAGTGCCCCCTCACCCATACTCATGAACACATGTAATATATATATATATATAGGGGTAAACATTTCTCAAGCAGCTTGAGATAAGTTTATCTCCAACTAGCCTCAAAACTACGTCGTTTTGATTAATGAAGGGTGTTTATGTAATTTTAGGTGAATTAATGAAGGATATTTCAGTAAAATGTATATGATACAAAAATAAATAAAATTACAAAAACACCTTTCATTAATTCACCTAAAATTACGTAAACACCCTTCATTAATGAAAACGACGTAGTTTTGGGGCTAGCTTGAGATAAGCTTATCTCAAGCTGCTTGAGAAATGTTTTTCCCATATATATATATATATATATATATATATATATATATATATATATATATATATATACACGAAGGATATTCTTACTACCAAAATTTTCTACTACTAATTTACTACCTATTTAATCACCATTGAATCAAAGAGAGATGATGTTAAGAAAAATTGAAAAAAGAGAAAATATTGATCCAATGGTGATTAGATAGGCTGTGAGTTGGTAATAGAAGATTTTGGTAGTAAGAATATCTCTCCTCATATATATATATAATGCTGAAAAAAAGGCCATGAAGTGAAGTAGCAGAGATCATTAAAAGTACCTCTGACAGAGGTAGATGCAATGTCCGACCAGAGAGAATCTATTAGAATGTGTTGAGGCTTTAGTGTCTTAAAACGCGAGATACAAGAATTTTTTGTGTCCAATTTTTATTTGTGAAAAATCTAACAGTCGGTCGATGAAATCTGCGGTGCTTGATCGATACACGCAGCGATGGTCATTCAATCTCATATTGCTGATAAATCACTCAATTATTTGTTGGGGGAAAAAATTGAAAAAGTCGTAGTTTAAATTTAAAAAATGCGAATTTAAAGCTATGTATCTACGAAATTAATACAATCAAGTTGCATGAGCGCAACTCATCTGCCGCGTGTTATATGGTATTAAAGCTTCACTTACCATAAAAGATATACGCTTCAACCTTAAAGGGTTACACTTAAAACCATGCATAATTGATTGAATTAGTTAATAGAATATTTTAAAAGGACATAAATTTTATAATTTATTATTTAAATTGTAATTTAAAAAAAAAAATTGCATTATTTGTTACTCCACACAAGTCACAATAAACAATCATCTCTCGATATCATTGTGGTAAGATTTGTCACATTAGAAGAACTCAATAATCAAATTCGAAACAATATACGAGGAAGAGATAAAAATTTAAAAATCCCTTATGTTATACACTTTTAAATATTTTTTTATTACTTATTTCCCTTTATTTCTTTTAATGTTCACGGCGGCAAAAATATATAGCTAAACCCAATTTTAACAAAGTTAAAAGTGGATTTGAACCAAACTCCTTTGGCACAGGTGGTAAGGAGTCTGCGCCCCTTAACCATAGGTATTGAGTTCGAGCCTGGAAATGAAGAAAAAAAAAAAAAAGATTTGGAAGAGCCGCCCCCGAAAGGGTCCGACAGTGACAAAATTTTTTTTTTACCAAAAATAAACAGTGGATTTGAATGAAAAGAATTATTGAGAACGTAGGTGACAAAAAAATAAATATACAAAATAAGTGATAAAACAATAAATTACATTAAATTTTGAACTTTTCCAAAAAAAAGAAAAAAAAAGGAGATGTCATGTTTATTACCTCTTTTTTCTTACAATCGCTTTTGTTATGATTGGATTAAAATCAAATCAATTGTTACAAAATGATGTCAAATGAGAACAACCGTTTATTTTATTTCGATCCAATCATAAGAAAGTAGTTATAAGACAAAAGAGATTCTAAAGACAACATTCTCGAAATAGAAAATTATAAAATGAGAAACTCTTATTGATTAGAAATGCTAGGTATAATTGGCGTACCAAGATAAAATCGAAATTATACGTAATGCTCATAACGAAGAACTTCAGAAGGAAAAAAAAAAAAAAAAAAGATATCTTCAGGGTAGATGCTTAATTTGATTAGTGAGTTTAATATGATATGGTGTCGTTATTTGGATTTAAATTTTCGAGAAAGTTGTCTGTTATAAGTTGACTTGAATCTGCTTAGTGGACAGATCAAGTTGAATTCTAAATGGTGCGTCAGAAGTGTTGGAAATACTATAAGTTTCAACTTGAGTGGTTTTTGTTTTATAATACCTTTGCTTTTATAAACGTTTTCTAATACTATTGTCATAGTTCCATTAGGGCGTTAACAAAATTAAGGTTTTAAAACAGTATAAGTTGTTATGAATGAGAATCATGTACCGTGCAATAGGGGTCCATAATGGTGAGGGCTATCTATAGAAAAATTGTTAGGTTTATACTCTTTTAAAATAGCCCAGTTACGTTTAATATATGAGAAAAGCTCAAGAAACTTAGAGCCCAAAAAACTTAAGGCTAGGGTTTATTGGGGTCATATAAAAAGTTTCACTTAAATCATCAGCCTCTAGAGTAATTGCTGTGAGATTTTAGATTTGAAATCTCAAAGTATCCACACATTCATTCACGGGAAAAAAATATCTAACGTTACTTTAGATAACTTTATCTAATGTTAATTGAAACGACGTCGTTTTGTGTTGAAAAAATAAAAAATTAAAATGATAAATACTATTATAACCCTGAAATAAATTGAAATTACAAAAACATTATGATTTCTGCCACAAAATGACGTCATTTTGAAGAACATTGGATAAAATTAAAATTATCTAAAATAACTTTAGAAAAAATAAACCCTTCATCCATTCCATCTTGAGAATAGTCTAAACCATCCTCCAGAGGCCATCTCAGAAACTAATTATTCGTGCATCTTCACCAAAAGGTTTGTTTATGTTGTGCTGCGGAAGTTTTGGAGGAGAAAATTTCGTGCCCGCCAAGACGAGAATGACACCAATACAAAAGGGAATTTTCGAGAATCTATGCTACAAAAGATATACTTTGTATTTTAAAGAACGAGATGATGATTCATAACACAGCATTGCGCCAACAAAAACTACCTCCGATTTGATACATTCTCTTTTTGATGTGGAGCTAGCTTTAGGTTCTATTCCAAAACATGATAACCTCATAATTAATGTGGTTGAGTATAATACCTCATGGGTTTACTTGAAAAAAAAAAAAATAGTGAACCCCAACGTGAAACTCGCGTTATTTATGGCCAGGTACATATATACATTAGCTGACCCAACGTTGTGTTGGCACTGGCAATTTCCATGTTACTTCTTTTTAACCTGTAATTTGAAGTGCTGAAAACATCACATGTTTAATAATTTGTCAAATCAAGTGTTCTCCCTTGATCATTAGTTCCCTTAATAGGAAAATTTTCATTTTCATACTACTTTGTTACTTGTTTTAGTTTTATTTAAAATACTTATACTCAATTTTAAATAATATTAATCAACTATGATTATAAAGAAATATATTTTTATTCAATGAAATTGACGTTTATCAAAATAATGAAAATACTATTATTAATTTATTGATGCTTTATCTTGTAACCATAAATAAACATAAACTATTAATTAAAAATTATTTATTCAAATGATAAAATAAAATTAAACAAAAAGTATTTGTCAATAATAGTACGTTTGCCACGATTTACCAAAAAATAAATAAAAATAGTACGTTGCCACCGGCTCACTTAACGGCAATAATAATTGCTTTCGTGAATAAATAAATGAGTTAACAGCTAAGATTGAGGTTGGAACGTAGAGTGTTGACGTCAGAATAGACACGTAGGAGGCCAACGTCACAATCCTGTCACAAACGTTTCCCACATCGGAAGCACCGAAGCAGGGAAATATTTATTGTGCAACCGTTGCACAATACACTCCATGTGTCTAACCAATCAAAATGGAGCAAGAAGCTGTGTTGTCCGTATGGAAACGAAAATAATAATTTTTAATTGACTTGTCATTTTCTAACTTGCATATCTACATACTACTGCCGTGTAGAAGGGAAAAATCTAATATACTATTGTCCTACCATTTGTTTGGTACTACCAGCCAATAGAAATTCATGGAAGACTGTGATATTTGTACACATAGGAAAGAGAAATATTTTTTTCATCTAAATGTCACTTGCTCAATGGAAGAGTTACCTACAACAGTAGTATGGAAGATGTTCTCGTGTAGAAGATGATCTCCCGAAGCAGAAGCAGTGACGACTTACGACGCGGAACATGGTTTGAAGATTCCTGGTTTTCGTTTTTTCCCGCGTATTGGCCTTCACTAATAAGACTTTATTATTACGGAAATATTTTCATACTGCATGAGAATTCAATTCTCATGTTGTGATCATTCGATTTGTGTGCAAGAATTTTCTTTATTTTTTATTTTTAATAAATATGGAACCCACCACTAGTTGAATCATAACATGAGAATTGAATTCTCATACAACATGAGAAAATCAAACCCCTTATTATTATTATTATTATCTTTTCCCTTAACTCCCTCTATTTTTGCATCCCTTCTTTTTTTTTCCCACTGCAGCCAAGTAAACGAGAAGAGAGTGATTCTTGCTGTGACTTTCAGATAATATAATAATGGGATCAGATCGAATCCGTATCTCTCATAGCAAAATGTAGATTGTTTAAATGTTTTATTATTGTTGTCAATATGGTGGCAATGTGATATAAAAGGAAATAAATCCTTATCAAATATCATCGACGCAGTATAGGAGATTATTTATTCTGGACCACCGTTCTTTTGGTGGTTCCTTAATGTAAATGGAAGGATAAAAGTGAAAAAGAGAAAAAATAACAGGAGTAAAAAAGGAAAGAAAAATTTGATAATGTGAAAGGGAGCACTGAATTATTGGGTGATCCTGGAGCATAAAAAAAAATTCTGCAATATAGATATACTTTTATATTAATACTCTCAACAATTTAGATTTCATTTAAAATTATATTGTCACATGCTACTTTATAATAGATTACGAATCAAAGTTTTTGTCTTATGCCAAAGACAAATTGGTTGATGTAGTACATGTCTCATTCTGTTTTCAAATTCTTATGAATGCAAAAAAAAAAAAAAATGTTAGAGAGAGCTAGTTTTATTATGAGGTGAATGTTTTCAGTTTAAACAAAATTACCTCTAGTAAGAAATAACTGTGATTTATCCACACAAAAAATATTGTCCCATTTTTTAATTCATTTTTTTATAAGGGTCCATATTTTTTTATGTTGTAGGATTGCATTAGATAAAAAAAAGTAGAAATAAATTAAATATGAATCCTAAATTTATATATTATAAAAGAAAAAAAATTAATTAACACGAAAAACAAATTAGTATAAAAAAAATTTGCTCTCCCGTGGCTGGCAAGAGAGCATGATTTCCGTTCTTATAATTACAAATGCTACTAATTGATAAAAAAAAAAAATATTACTCTTATGTTGCATGAGGGTGTTCTTTCATTCTATAGAAATAATTCAAGTGGAACCCATCATTAAAAAATAAAAAAGAAAAAAAAATTATCTCATTTAAAAGAGTATTATTTCAAAAAAAAAAATTAGTTATCTCTTGGTTATATTTGGCTTCTATAAGGCTGTGTGTCATACTCTCAGAAGTCACATCGCTAACATCTAAGAATTTCTCCAACCAAAGGGCCGTCAACAAAAAGAAGCTTTTGAAGGGAGAAGTGGTCAGCAATTTGGTTTCACATCCTCATACTTTGAACTTGCGATTCCTTGACCAAAGACTAGTCCTAGTAAAGAAAATCCACTCGGCCATTTTCTCGGTCAAACTTTCATTTGTTCTTTTGTTTTTCCACACTTTTTCTTCATTCTATTTAAAATCCCTTACTCCATACCCAACCTCATTCCTAAGTATTTTCATCTTTGACAACTTTCTAATTTCGAAACCACCCACAAAAACTCAAGATCATATATTCACTCTTTCCCATGCTGTGTCCATTTAGCAGACCTCATCTCATAAAGCAAGTCACATTTAGGCAATCCCATGTTGTAACCATCTTCACTTCTTTCTTTTGTTCATTTCCCATTTAGGACTTACCTTATTCCTCGGCATGTTCCTCTTTTGCAATCTCTCATCCTCTTTCCATAACTGAGATTCTGAACCAATCATTGACATATAGCCTTAGTCTGGTGCATACAAAGATAAAAACATGGGAGATTGGGATCACAATAACCTCGTTCATGAGCTACGACAAGGAATGGAGCTGGCAACGCAGCTCCAAATCTCTCTCCAAGTGCCTTCTACCACCCCACAAAGCCGTGAGCTTCTGAACCAGAAGATCATAGCTGCATTTGAAAAGGCACTTGCAATGGTGAACTGGAATGGTGTGCAAGTGGGTGAGCCTTCACAAATGCCCACAAGGGTTGCAATGAGAATGTCACGGTCACCACCATTGAGCGCAAGTCCTCGCAGTGAAGACTCTACCAGAGATCTGGAGCAGAGTGCCTCTAGAAAGAGGTATTTGAAGTCAAGTTATGCTTAAACTTGTCTATATAATGTTAAGATTTAAAGAAACATTTAGGCTATTTAAGTTTTTGACCCTTTAGTGAAGGGCCGGCTTGGCTCAGCAGTAAGCTTACTTGCCGTGGTGTGTCAGGTCGCGGGTTCTAATCAGTCTCTCTGCAAAAAGCAGGTAAAGGCTGCGTAAAATATTCTCTTCCCGAAATGGGTATTTGAACGGGGTCTGCCATAAGTTTTTGACCCTTCATTGATGAGTTAGTCTTTCATATTATTACATGAAAGAATTTTATGATAAAGTAATTTAAAACCTTACATGTAATGTAACTCTAAAATCATGAATTCCTTTCTAAATCCCAGGAAGGTTATGCCAAGATGGACAAAACGTATCCGAGTTAATCCAGGGATGGAAGTGGAAGGGTCACTTGATGATGGATATTGTTGGAGAAAATATGGCCAGAAAGACATTCTTGGAGCCAAGTATCCAAGGTATTACCAAAATTAATCCTTGACCAATGCTATTGTCAACAATTATTATTATGTCTTATGGGATTGAATTAAATGTCCTTTTGCTTTATATATGCAGAGGCTATTACAGATGCACCCACAGAAATGTTCAAGGCTGCATGGCCACAAAGCAAGTGCAAAGATTAGATGAAGACCCAAATATCTTCGAAATCACTTACCGGGAAAAGCACAGCTGCACAATGTCCTCCGATGTGGTTCCTCCATCAGGACCACAAGAAAACCAAGAATCAAATTTGAGAAAAGTTCCACAGCATCAAAATGACCAGCAAATTCTTGAGCAGCATTCAAGTGATCATCTAGTTTTGAACCTCCGTGAAGGCTTGAAAATCCTAACAGAGAATCTACATCATGCTCCTGACCAAGTTACTTCAACTTTGCATTTCCCTTCAAATATAAAAACTGAAGACAAAGTTTTCCCTTCACCAATGATTGAAAACAACACTGCAGAAAACTTCATCTATCCTTCATATGTGTCCCCTGCCACTGCCACATCTAGAACAAGTTACTTTTCGGTGTCTCCAAGTGGCGGGAACAGCTTTGTGGGGTACTCAAATTTGGTAAGTTCTGGTTCTGAGATCAATGACATGATCATAGCTGCTACTTCAGCTGCAAACTCTCCAACCGTTGACTTAGAGTTTCCATTTGACCAGTTTCAATTGGACGGTCAAAACTTCACCTTCGGTAACTCACCATTCTCCTAAATTCCTACTCATACCAAATTCATAGAAGCCAAATAATGGGGTATGTGGAACACATGGATGCAAGACCCTGGACTTTTCTCTGCTTGGCTTAATCCCTAGACTTTTCGTCTTCTTTTTTTTTCCTTTAAAGACCAACGTTTAGCTTTGCTCGTAAAGGGGTATAACTGTTATAATTTAATTGTTATGAATAAGAATGAGTTGAAAAGATATTTTCTTGACATAGACATGCAATCATTACTTTGCACTTTTTATAAATGTGAGAGCGGGTTATAATTTTCATAATTCTGATTTTTTCTATTGATTTTTATTCATTTATATGTATTTGCATTCTCTTAGAGCGAAGTTTGTGTACTCCAGAGCAAAAAAAAAAAAATTTGGTGCGAGTGATGTGAGAGAAAAAAGAGAAAAGGTTGAAGAGAAAAGAGAGAGAAGGTATAATAAAAATTAGTCTGGGTGTCAATTTTTGAGTTAAGTATTTGATTATGTCCGAAAATTAGTCCCAAAACACTGTGATGAATAGCTACATAGCACAAAAAAAATTTGGTGTCTGACACGTGATATGAGAGAAAATTTTTTGGTCACGCAATCAACTTTTTCCGACACGCGGTCAATGCTTGGACAAGCTCGGACACGCTCGGACACGTTTTTTTTTTAATCTTAATTTTATTTTGTTAACTAAATATAAAAGAAATAATTTATAAATTAATTTTTTTCTATTATGAAACTTGACATGAAAAATTAACAAAGTACGAAAAATTATTTATATTTATGTTATGAAATTTAAATATTTGATTGGTTATATGACTTATTATGGACTCTTATATGTATTAAATATAAATTATATTATATATATTAAAAATTTTATTTAATATCAAAACGTGTCCCAACGTGTCCAAATATGACATTTTTTAGAATTAACGTGTCGGTGTCCGTGTCAGTGTCCGTGCATCATAGATGAATAGTTTTAGCTTTTTTTAATGTAAATCAATTTAAGTATTTTAACACAATTTAATTGAATAAATAATTTAATATTAATATTTTTAAAATTATAATTATCCTACTTAGTTAAGGAAATGTACGTCAATGAACGAGCCCATATAACTTACACTCTATATAGAGTTAAGTTAAGCCAATAATTTGTCATAAAACTTTACCAAGCCCTACTATGGGCCAACTCACATTTGGTCCCATGCATGCTGGCTTGCATTCGGCCAAGCCCACACGAACCTAGTTCGAATGGATCGGGCCAGCCTGAATTGATATCCCTAAATAAAACTACCTAAAATAAAATAAATCTAAATAAAAATACTAAGAAATAAACTGACATTTGTATGCAGTTTTATATCACATTAATTCTAAATATAAGATTTTATTTATGAATCAATTCAAATCCTATTTTTATAATGGGTTCCAAAATTAAAGTTTGATTTCTAAATAAAATAATAATAATTCAAATAAACTTATTTCATGTTTTTAAAAGACTTCACATGCAATTAAAGGGATATTTGTATCCTTCCCAGTACCACATTTGGGAGGGGTTTAAAACCTTAATCTTGGACCTGCCCTAAATCGGACTAGTCGCGAAGCGATAAATCGATTGGAATATTTTCAAATAAAAGCGATATTTGTAACCCAATAATAATGAAGTCTTAGTCAAATACAAAATCCTAATAAAAATAAAAGTGTCATAAAATATAAAATCATAATGAAATTAAATCAAATGACTTATTAAAGTTAAAACTTCAGAAAGAAAGATATCAAAGTTCCTAAATTAAGGCCTATATAGATGCATGGTTGCAATTTGAATTTAAATAGTATAAATCTGATATCATTTTAAGTGTAATTATTATGTTTTGGTGTTTTTTACCTTCTTTTTTTTTACCTTCTCTTAAATCCACAATATTCTCACTTTCACTTTCTCTCCTCCTAATTTTGTGGACGAGTGGGAATATAAAAAGCTACTAAACATGTTTTTCCAAAAAAAAAAAAAAAAAAAACTACTAAACATGCATTAACACACAATAATTTTAATTAAAATGATACAAATTTGTGTTCTTTAAGATAATAAATATATATGTAGAGTAGGATCCTTTGATACCGGTGTCAAATTTAAAATTTGACACCCCATCCGAGAGCCGTTAGATCAAAAAAGATTAATGGTGTCACATGCTTACAAATTAAAATCGTTGATCTTTTTTGATCTTATGACTCTCAGATGGGGTGTCAAACTTTAAATTTGACACCGATATCAAAGAATTCTGCCCCTATATATATATGTATATATATATACATATATATATATATATACATATATATATGGGTCAGGATCATTTTACACCAGTGTAAGTTACACTCTTAATCTTGTCAATTGATTCCACTTATATCTAAGGGCTCTAATTTTTTAATAATGTGAGCCATTGAATACAAGTGAATAAATAGTCAAGATTAAGTGTAAGATTTATAACTCTTACACCGGTGTAAGGATATCCTACCCCTATATGTATATATGGGTAAAACATATGTATAGTGACCGCATCTAAGAGTTGGTGTGGTCAAAAGTTAAAATATTCAATTTTTTTTTTTTTTTTTTCAAAAAATTTAACTATGTCTTACCCGTAAGACATAGTTATAATATTAAAACTATTTTTTTTTTCTCTTAACTTTTCATGTATTTATCTGAAGTAGGAGAGAGAAAAAATAACTTTTTGATCTGAAAATTTGATATTTTGAATTCAAAGATTTTGAATTTTTTTCTGTGTTTTTGAAATGGTCTATTTCCATAGCTCAACCTCTTTCTGCAAATCCGTTGACCAAGCTCCTGCCATGGCGAATTCAATTTGTTCTGCAGAATTTGGTTCGAAATCGAGGCAAAGCAATCAGCTTTAGAGGAATCGGAGGACACCCAATTCATCAAATTCCCTTCAGATTCCACCATGCGATCGATCTCGGTTGGCTATGGTTGATGTGATGATATTCATTGTTGTTGTTTACCCTTGTGGGTTCTTGTCCATCAAAAAGCCATTGTTTCTCTGTGTTGTACAACGTCCATTATCATGTTTGAATCAAAAAGTGACGATAAATAACCTCACATTCCCACTAATATTTTACGATCAACAAAAAAAATTCAATAAACTTAACCAAATAATTACGAAAAAAATTTGGCCTAACATTTCCGTAAAAATTAATTTATCAATATATTTCCTGAAATCATGATTCTTTTTTTTTTTTGAAAGCCCTGAAATCATGATTCTAAAATAAAAAATTTCTCCCAAACGCCGCTTAGAGTGTTTTCATATTAGTCCTATAGAATATTCATTGTTTTAAAATATATTATCTTGTTAGAACTTTTTTTGGAAACATTAATTAATTTTTTATTTTAAAATTAATGGGTTAATGGGGGTATTCTAATTTTAATTATTATGATTAGTCAAATGTGATTATGATGAGTTGAGTTTTTAGCATTTATAGATATTGAACCTAGTTGGACAAAAGTGTAACCAACAAAAGAGAAAGAATCAACTTCCTCTTGTTCTAATTAAGGGACCAAAGTCAATAAATTGATAACCACACACAAGGGTGCAACATATAGCATCGTTGAATTGATTACATACACCAAAGACTTTCGACTGATCAAGTGGTTAGTTTTTATAGAGTTCGTAATATGTTCGGTGACATATTATTATTTTTTCTGAATCTCCCTTTAATTAGTTGCCATACATGCATGGGTGCTTATTCTACTCTAAAGAGTTTTCATATTTAGAGGGACCACAAGTGAATAGCCATTATTAGGGATCAAAGTAAATCAAACTATATGCTAACACATTTAGTTAAGAAGATAAAAGAATGAATATGATGACAGTTACTTAATTTGACCATGCTTGAAATTTCGTATGTTCCACTCTTGAATGTTTGATTTTTAGAAAATTTTTTTTGGAGATATCTTTAATATTTGATTTAATTTTAGGTTTTACTAAAAAAAAATTGAGGGAAGGTACAAACAGAGTTAAGTCAGCTACAAATCCAAGACTAAATCATAGGTCTAAAAGAATCGATACATGTTATTTCCAAAAAAAAAAAAAAAAAAAGAAGAAAGAATCGATACATGATTAAATCACTTCATAATTAATATAATTGCATTTTTGAAACTTATTCACACTGAAATCTATATATATTTTTTTGATAAATTGAAATTTATAAATTTATCGTTACCTTACTACCACTAAAGTTCTGCATCGTTTCTCATGAAACTACAACTACAATTTATTTCTTTGGTAACTGAATTCGTATTTAAAATTATAATTTATAATATGTACAGAAACTGAAATTTAAAATGCATGGGTAGGAAACATTATAAGTGAATTAATTGATGGGCGTTTTTTTTTGGTAAGCAATTGATGGGCGTTTTTATTAACTTATAAATATCAAATAAAGTTTTTTTTTTCATTAGAGTTATTAACTTATAAATATGGTTTTAGAGTTATACAAAACTGATTAATGCAAACGTTAAGGCTATTTTTTAAACTATAAATTTAGCTCAATGGATCACTAACAAGCTACCAACAAAACTTTCTTGTTTATCAATAATCAAAGATCTTTGACCATCAAGCCACGGCAGCATTCAACACTTTTTTTCTATCGATACTATTTATGACCAATTTTGCTTTTTTGGTCAAAACAGGGGTTTCATCTGATGCACCAAGGCCATTATCATCATACGGAGATTATCTGAGCAACTGTGCATCCAAGTTATACCCAAACTGTGGTGAAGAGATTTTCTTTAGTATATTTTTTGGCAATCGAACAGTCAGTAATGAATGTTGTTTTAACATCGTCAATGATGTGGGAAAATCCTGTCACGATGACATGACAAAATTTATTTTGACAAAACCAAAGTTCAAGACAAACAGAATTCAAATCTTACAGAGAAGTCAGAAAGTATGGAATGTTTGTGTTTCAATTTCAGCAGACACTCCTTCTGCTCAACCGATAGGTGCTTAAGCTTAAGAATTTACACAACACAACTAAGAAATTATACTCTATATATTATATAGAATGCAATAACTGCATTTCCAATTTGTCACCATATATTCTTGAAATAAATCATCTATTTTGTTGGATGGCAAATATTTAAAAGTTGTTTGAAATTTCTATTACACTAATCGATTATAACAATGCTGAGTCACAATTTAAAAAGTCATGTTTAATCAAATGGTGGTAACTTGGTTGGTGGATAGTAAGAAAGTTAAGTAATTGGAAAGGAAAAAGTGTCGATTCGATCCCCATATGTCACTTGAGAGTGGTTTAAATATCTTCATTCATGACCTGCTTTACATTTCAGATTAATCTCATAACCAGCTCAAAAAATTGAAGTTTGTGAAAAATCCGGGGGAGTCAACTCGCCTCAAGGAGGTAGTAAGGGTTAGGTTAACTAAAAAAAAAAAAAACCACATTTAAACATACTTCAAATAGCAACAAATTCGAAAATTCTTGCGACACCGAATAAAAAAAATCGATTATTAAAATAAATATTACTTTAGAAATAAAAAGGATATTATATTATTACATTAACAAAATTAAATGTTGAAATTAGGAACTTATTTGTGCATTTTCCATATGAAAAGATATCTACAATCTTCATCTTTCTCTTTAAGAACTAAATGATATTTCATATAGATGATGGCATTGTAAGGTACACAAGGACTGCCAAATTATAAGAAAGTTTTTTTTTTTTTTTATTTCACTAATCTTTCTTTTTTGGATTAAATCTTCACAAGTAAATATTAATCATCATTTTTCTTACCAATATATATATATATATATATATATATATATATATATATATATATATATAATCATCATTTTCACCTCTCGGTATATAGGATCGTCTAAATGTTTTTATACATGTAGCTAACACACTTATCTTAGAATTGTTGTCTAAATCAGGCTATAAGGTCATTGGACGTTTAATTTTGCATTATGAGAATTTCAATGTTTTTACTACTAAATAATATGGGTTTTATAATTATCATGTTAAAGGAGAATTGAAATCTCATGTTCTAGAGATAAAAAGCACGTGGGATCCATGTGTTAGAAAAATTATTTGTAAGACCCATATCAGCACAGAAATCGAAGGGTGTGTAGGAAAATTGTAAAACCCAAATAATATATGAAACGACATATTCTTGTTGCACAAATTCATGAAATCTCATTATTCCAAAAGTCTCATCTTCTAACTATATTATGATAATGTAATTATGCTGTGAAACTCTAGTAAACATTTTTGGGTAAATCTCATGCCTTCAATAATATTTTCATACAAATTTTGACGCAGAATATAACTTTTAGCACTTTTGGGATCAAAACAATTCCCCTAATTTAGGATCCAAAATATAATTATTTCAAATTTATTTATTTATTCTATATTAAAATATAAGAAAATTATTATATATGTCATTACAATAAAATTTCAATCAACAATTTACAATTTTAACTAATATTTTCGTTTATGTAAAATTGAGGGCATTACATATGGTACTTCACAACATTTGTAGCATCTTACAATTGCAAATAGTGCTTTGCTTGGTTTCTGAAGGGTTTAGGGTTTTTGACCCATCACCTAGTACTCTTATGGTGGTCACCTTTAGGTCCATTAACCTATTTTGGCCTAAATTAGCCATTCGGCCTTGTTCATTTTTTCTCCTTTTTTTGGGTTAAAATTCAATTTCTGTTGGAATATGTTAATATTTTCATGCTTGACAAGTTTATAAGACTTATTACATAGGGATCTATTAATCTCATGTTGCATGAGATAAATCTCATGCAACAGAGACAAGATAGTGGGATCCACTATTTTTTCAAAAAAGAAAAAGAAAAAATAGTTGACCCTACTATTTTATCTCTGTTATCTCATGCAACATGAGATAATTATTTCCTTATTACATACCATAAAAAATCATATTAGTAGACTCTTTTTTTACTCTTTAAAAATTCTTAGTATTTGATATTTTTTATAATTAAATAAAGAATTATTAAGTAGTTCATGGCGCTAACCGAGCTTATAAGTGGATTGCTTCCTTCTAATTGATCCAGGTTCAAATTTCGTTCTAAATATTATGTCACATTTGTTTTACGACCAATATGATATTTGATAATGTGAATTAACATTTATGACTTGAACTTTATCAAATGTTAAAATTGTTGGATGGAATGTAATAATCAAAAAATAGTTATTGTCTAAACTACTTTGAAAGAGATAGAGTTTGCTCCCAATATTCTAATTAAGGAACCAAAGTCAAGAAATTTATTGCCACATGTCCTTAAAAATCTATATTTACCACACACAAGGGTGCCACATATTGTCTAAATCTATTTTGTTAGGGAACTCTGATAATATATATAGATGTGTTATGTGCTACATAGTTGTATGTAGATTCTTATCGATTACTGTATATGTAATTCCTTAGTGTGGGTCTGATCAACCCATTCCTTTGTGTTACATCTGTGGTCATCGTAAGAAGCCTGCGTAGTAACCTTGAAGCACCGAGTGTGAGTCTTTAGCCTGATGTTGTGGCTGCAGTGTTAACTGCTCCATGGACAAAGGATGGCAGTAAGTCAAGTATGAATATTAGAAGGCATAAAAGAACAGACATAAATATTATATCTGACTTCGATGAAAGTCAAGAGAAAATTGTATTATAAGCAACAGTGGTGTACAATTTATGATATGTACAATATGAGCATAGACGAACCTTGCAGTACTATGAAAGATAAACATATAACAGAGATGAGCTTATGAGATTGGTGAAATTCCAAGTATATGTGTAGTATAGTAAGACAATTATGTACAAATGGTCTTGGTGAATAGACTTCATCAAGGCGAGAGGTTTTGAACCTGAAGAATTATTGAGAAAAGGGAACAGATATTTGTATGCGTGAGTTAAACACGTCATGTTTGATTAGCAGTTATGAGACCAAGACAAGTACGGTGCACTTGAATGAATTGGGATGGTCCAAGCAGAGAAGCAAATAGAATATTCGATGAGTAATCCTACGAGATTTGACCACTTGAAAGTATGATGCTGGTAGATTGGTAATGTGAGAGGTATTGAAATATGGGAGTAAATTCCATAAAGAGGTAGTGTTGACTAAACATAAGTGAGGTGAACTAAGGATGAGTATATTATTATGTGTAATATGTATGAGGAAAAGTGAAGGAATCGCCATGGATGACACAAGATCTATGTACCATGAAGACACTATTGCAGTTAGTGGAGGTCGACTCAGATTGGCAGGCGTATCAGTGATAAAGGAACAGGATGGTTGAGATGTACAATCATTGTACGAACGTAATGAGAATTGTAAAGAAATTATGATCTTATGGTATATGTATAAGTACTACTAAGAGTAGTGCGCTTATGAAAATATTGGTATTTGATATGGAGGGACAGACAGAGTAGAGGTATTTTCAAGGTAAAGGGATATTTTACAACCACCAAGGGTGGAAGTGATCAGGAAAATTGTTGAGTTGCTCTACAGTATTGAGCATATGTTATGTGAGCCGTGACGGGCAATGGACTAGAACGGTGGCATAAGTTGTGAGTTATTGTTGCATAACAATAAGTTGAGATGGTATGATTAGAGAATGAGTGAAGGTAAAACTTAATGTGAAATCAAGTGATTCGTATACGAACCAAGTGACAATAAAGTGCGAAAGTAAGAGGTTAATGAAAAAACTGATGTGTAAAGTGTAATGATAAGATTTGTTAGTGAGTTGAGGTATAATCGTCAGTGCAAGAACGGACGAGTAGTTTTGAGTGCAAAGGGTTAATGTAAATTTCAGGGCAAAGATTGAGGTGAAGTAGTTATATGTGATTCGACGGAAATGATTGGAAGATCCCTGTGTGATGGGAAATGTGAAACTTATACTGAGAGAATTGAGATGTGTACAGAACTTTGAGAAAATTTAGCAATTATGGATTAGGGATTATGTAATGAACCATGGCAAGTGATTAGTCAAAGTGAAATAGTAAACAATCTGTGAGAAGAATAAGCGAGGAAGAGATAATGGAATACGGACTGAACGATAACAAGACAGAAGGAACTATTACGAGTTAGAAGATGTGTATGAAATTACGAAGAGAATGTGGATTATTATAACCGTGATTATGTTGAAACGAAAGTAAACTACCAGTAGAAGAATGACACGAGAGAGTAAGATGAATTAACTTATATGTAACAGGTTTATATTATACCACTACTACTAAGATTATGGGGGCAGCCCATGTGGTAATACAAAATAGTTTGGGTGTTATATACAGAGGTGATACAGACACCAAATGGACTGGGTCCATGTGTGATCTGGAGTGTACGGAGTACCAGTTTTGCCGTCATATACATATATATTATGAGTATAAAATTTCTCTGTGCACTGGGTGCATGTAATATGAATTGATAGTAGGAAGATCTCAGTGGGGCCTATGTGCCAGGAATGTATAGCTATCTCCGTGCGGGTTAAGTTCCCGGAGACTAGTAGTATTTGATATGAGTAATGAGAAACGATGAAGTATTCCACATTGGTGTAATGGTTAGTATGGTGGAGATAATTTATGTAATTGCTCAAAGAATAAACATTTGGGGGGATGCCTTAGAATAGGGACAGCTAGTAGTAAGTCATTTTTACGGCATGGATCATATGGGTGGATTCTCTGATCGGTGAGTCATGGCATCGGGGGCCCTTAGGACAGCAAGAGCTCGAGGGGTTAAACCTGTGAATGTTGTTACCCACTGTATTGGGAGAGTTTTTCCATATGGTTAACGCAAGATGCGAGGTTATATATTTGTAAATGGACAATAGTATGTCAGGTTTGGATATAAGAGTTGTGGATTAGTGTGCAAGAACTTCGAAGTGTGATAGTGAAGCACTATTGTAGGTGTAAAGAAAGTTTGATGAAATAAATTTTGTCTCTAAGTGAAGTAGTAAGTTAGTTGGAACCCTCGTCTTATGACCAAAAAGGGATGATAAGTGAGTTAAAGTTGACAGAATGAGTAAGTGTCCTTCTAGGAAGGCTAGTGATGACCAAGAATTCAGGTTAAAACAGAAAAGTGTGAGCCCTAAGGAAAAGACAAATTGAAATAGAGTCAAGTGCGAACATGTATTAATAGATGGGAACTGTAGTTGTAATTGATTACCAAAAAGTGAATAGCTTGGTTTTGCTGGTAAAGTAGATTGAGAAATGTTGTATGTAATCGCATATGCCACTTATGGTGGAAAATGTGTGGAAAATGCACAATGTGGATGGTGTTTTGATTAAGTGCTAATGAGGTATGGACGAGTGTTTGTGGTAACTTTAAATATTCCGAGAGACTGATGTACCAACTGGTGGTGAATTGTAGAAATAGTGGCAATGATGGGATTAATTTTAAGTGAATTGATAATTGAGTGTCAAGGATTCCTAGTGAATAGGACTTGTATATGAGAGATACAACATTTTGAATAGTCCATCAGTTAATAGTGAAGTGGGTCGGAAATTGATTTGTTTTAAAGTGTTAAGTGGAAGTGAGTAAAGCTGTAAAATAGTAGTATTTTGAGTTTGACATCCAGGATTAAATGATTATAATTACGAGAAAGTGGTATAAATAAGTGGAACATAAGGTTAAGTGGTAACATCGAAGTGGAATAAAAGTCGAAAGTCGTTAGCGGGTAAAATATTAAGAGGAGTCCTCGATATGGAGGTCATTGATGAGTGTTGTGTTTAGACTGTGAGAGGTCTGAGTATGGGGTTGAGCTGACTCAGTAATAAAGTTGAGATGGTTAGTTAATAAAGATAGTAACAGTGACTGTCAATAAGGAATATGATTAGTAGATAAAAAAATTCAGGAGTGTATTGTAGTTAAAGAACCTTAAAAGGTTAATCGAAGATATAAACGATTGTGAGGATTGTGAATTTCGTATCATGAAGAGAAAGATATGGTTATGAATACCTAAGAAGAGGTAAAGACACGTGACAAGGAAAAATAAAGTATAGGAGTATATAATTTAATGTGGGTAAGAATTATAAGAAACAACAAAGTGCCCTGGAAACTAGAAATGATGTGCTTCGGTGGAAGCTAAGAAAACAATGAAATCATAAGAGCAGTGACAGTAACGGAAAGGACTAGTATGTCTGAGTATGGTTGAAACAATGAGGACAGCGAAAAGAGTTAAGTGCTAAAGAAAGTGTGAAGATATATGAGAACGGTTGAGGCCTATTATGGAAACAACTAGAGATTTTTGGAAACGACATTGGGTCCGAAAGACAGATGAAGATGAAAATGAGATGAAGTGGGACAGAAAAGTTGTAATATGGTCGTCTATTACCTATAAATTGGTGAAAGTGTAACCGTAAGCCGTGAGGAGCTTAAAGTATTGCGAATTGAAGGTCGTAGCACCATAAATGACAAGTGTAAAATGAGTATATGATGAACTACAGTGAGTGAAAAAGCAACAGTAGTTTAAGGAAACAGTGAAAGATATAATGAGTTAAGGGGTCAGATACCCGAAGTTATCAAGTTTGTGAAGGACTAATTAATCATGGATACCGCAGAAATGAGATTTTTGATTACACCCCGTGTTACGGGACCGTTAAGATGTAATTTTGCGGACAAAATTCTAAAAGGTGGGGTGATTATAACGCCTCACAATTCTAAATTAAGTAATTAAGGTATTAAGTGAGAAATTAAGTGATGGATTAGTGAAAATCCCAAATATTAGGCCAAAATACAAAGAAAGGGCAAAACGGTAATTAGCCAACACGCAACCCTAGGAAGGAAAAAATTGAGCAGGAGGTCTCAGATGATAAAAATAAGCCTGGAAATGGATTCAGAACGAAAAATTGAGTGGATAGGCAAGTTTCAGAAAAATCAGTGAATAGTGTTTTTCGCGGGTAAAAATACCACAGTCTGATTGCATCGTAAAACGTGCCAGTGGAATTTTGAGCTCCAGGTTTCAAATATTGATTTTAAATGGTCCATGGTGTAACAGCCCGTGTTAACCCGGATTGTTAACATACTATCGTATTAAGCCACGCTTAATTAAAATGTGGAATAACTTTTTCTTTAATTCAATTATGACGTCATTAAACTTAACCAACTTGATTACTTAGTCAATTTCATAAAACACTGCCTGTATGTAAATTGCAAGACATCTAACTGAATACCTCGTACATAAATATAATGTGAGTATCTAAAGCCACAGGTCTACACAAGTAGCCTGGGTCAAAATCCTGATACTTTAATTACAACAATAAATTCAAAGACCATAGTCAAACCATGTGGCATGGACAAACCCCATGCTCACCAAATAAGGCAACAATGCCCAAAAACAGTCATAACATAAACTCAGCAGAAAACATAAACAATAGTCGGAAAACATAACAGCAGTCAGCATATCATCAAATCAACTCAGCTCTGGCCTCCTGCCACCTGAGCCC
The DNA here is from genome assembly GCA_032173675.1 of Gastrolobium villosum. Classification (NCBI taxonomy): domain Eukaryota; kingdom Viridiplantae; phylum Streptophyta; class Magnoliopsida; order Fabales; family Fabaceae; genus Gastrolobium; species Gastrolobium villosum. The sequence continues at coordinate 937 of JAVKPL010012799.1, read as the reverse complement.
TCAACATTACCTGATCCTGAAATAAGCATCCCCCAAACGTGGGGTGAGATCTCTAACAAGAAATCTCAGTAAGACAAGGGGTCCTCAAGGAGTCTCCACCCCAAGCTCACTTACATGTGTAATATAAGTTCTAAAACAGTATTTACAATATAAGTTCCAAAATCATGCGATGCAGCAATTAATCATGCCATGTGTGTTATCAAATCTACTGGCCAGAGAAATGTAGGAATACGTCTATGCCTACATGAGTACATGGATACTACCTGCACCTCACCCACAGCTTCTCCATCTTGTATGTACTACATACTCAGGATTGCCGTCTAGGTGGACACCACATGCATCTCATAAAAGCTCATTGCATATAAATAGCTCAACAGCATTTCCAAAATAATAAAGCATGTAACACAGCATGCATAAACCCATCCCCATGGGACATGGTGGAACAACAAAATGGCTAAACCGAGGACACGAAAGCTTACCTTGCAAGCTAGTTATCCAAGCCAAGAGTCCAACCACTCACAAGTCCACAACAGCAGTATCACAATCTGATATGGACCAATAATACATCAACATTTATGCACAACAAGCATATAACTTAAAGACTACGCCTTTCCTTTACGCTTTATACGTCTTAAGGCTTCCAACAAAGCCATAAGCCCTTAATCATATGATTCTGACTTAGTTCATTAATTACAGAAGTTCAACTTCCTTAAACTAGTGTCACACACACCCAATAACTTACTGTTCATACAGTACAGCTACTGTCTGCGCAGAACCCAGGATATCCATATTCAGATTGGGGCATATCCGGATATGCCATATCCGGATATCACACTGGACATAGCTCCGGATACGTCATATCCGGATACCCAGGTCCCATATCCGGATATCAATATCCGGATACCATATCCAGCAAGACCAACCAACCAAAGGCACC